>JAXQGT010000481.1:0-11159 GCA_037040375.1 Basipetospora sp. M8501
TGCTGCTGGAGTCAATTTACTTTGGTCATTGGGGCAGCGCAAGCCATCCGTGATTGACCAACACATCCCGGTTCTCATGAAAGCACTCCAGAGTAGGCTTGCTCGAGAACATGTGCAGCATTACGGCGCCCTGGCCAACCAGGCTGCGGCTCCCCGCACACAGGATCCCAACGCGCCTCCCACGGGCGAGATGACTCCCCACGACCTCGAGGTCCAGACCAGGCTGATGATGAGAGCCATTGCGACACTTTCACTGCGCATGGAAGTGCTTGGCGACAACAGGAGGCCGTTCCTGAGCGTTCTTGCGACGCTTGTGGAGAAGTCATCACATATCCCCCTGTGTGAAGCGATCCTCAACATGGTTGAAGGATGGGTATTCCGATCGGAAGGCACATGGCCGACCCTCAAGGAGAAGACGGCTGTCCTCCATAAGATGCTCTCCTTTGAACACCGTCCTGATCCCACAATGCTTACCAAATTCCTCGAGCTTGTCATTCGCATCTACGAAGATCCCAAGGTAACCAGGACCGAGTTGACGGTGCGTATGGAGCAGGCATTCCTGGTCGGCACTCGCGCTCAGGATGTGGAGATGAGAAATCGATTCATGACCATCATGGACCGCAGTTTGTCTAAGACGGCCACTGCTCGCCTCTCGTATGTCATCATGGATCAGAACTGGACCAGCCTGGCGGACTCGTACTGGCTCGTTCAGGCATCGCAGCTCCTCCTCGGTGCTATAGAGTCCAATACCGCAGCACAGTTGTCTCGCGACGATTTCAAAACCTGGACCCCGTCACTGCTTACCTCGATGTACCTGAAGGATACCCGGACGCCCAGTCTCAAGTTCGACGACAAGTTTGATGCGTTCATGGCTGATCACAGAAAATTCCTGGCTGAGCTCGGGGACGTCAAGGTCCGAGACCTCATCGAGCCCCTTGCCCAGTTGCAACATATTGAGCCGAAGATGGCGCATCAATTGTGGGTTGCGTTGTTTCCCATGTTCTGGTCAGCGACAGCAAAGGATGAACGTACAGACCTTCAGAAGAGCCTGGTGGTCCTCTTGACCAAGGATTATCACAACCGCCAAATCGACAAGCGGCCAAATGTTGTGCAGTCACTGGTTGAGGGAGCGTCCAGATCATGGCCGGACTGCAAACTTCCGCCCCATGTCGTCAAGTTCGTCTCCAAAACCTACGGCGCATGGTACACGGGTCTGGTCCAACTTGAAAAGGCGGCCATCAGGCCGGAAATGGAGTCTGCGACTGTTCGCGAGAGCAATCTGGATGCGCTCGTAGACCTCTACGCTTCACTGGAAGAAGAGGACATGTTTTACGGCACTTGGCGAAGACGATGCCAGTTCGTCGAGTCAAACGCTGCCCTCTCCTACGAGCAGAACGGCATGTGGGACAAGGCACAGAGGATGTACGAGGCTGCACAGATCAAGGCGCGGACAGGGGTGACGCCGTTTTCCCAGGCTGAGTACATGCTCTGGGAGGACCACTGGGTACGCTGCGCTCAGAAACTCCAGCAGTGGGATATGCTTCAGGACTTTGCGAAGCACGAGAACTTCCAGGACCTCTTGCTAGAGTGCGCTTGGAGATGCCATGACATGTGGCAAGATCCAACACACCGCGAAGGGCTCGACAACATCATCAAGGGCTTCATGGATGCACCTACTCCCCGACGAATGTTCTTCCAGGCATTCATGTCACTGCTCAGGTTCCACAACGGCCAGGAGAGCGCCAGTGACTTCAGCAGAGTATGCGACGAGGCGATTCAGCTATCCATCAGGAAGTGGCACCAGCTACCTACCCATCTAACCAAGGCCCACATCCCCTTGTTGCAGAACTTCCAGGAGTTGGTGGAGTTGCACGATGCTAGCATCATCTGTCAGAGCCTAGCCAATACCGACCAGAACAACCTGGATGTCAAATCCGGAGAGCTCAAGCTGCTTCTTGGAGCCTGGCGAGACCGACTACCTAACGTTTGGGACGACATCCAGTCCTGGCAGAACCTCGTCACTTGGCGCCAGCACATCTTTGGCCTCATAAACCAGAAGTACCTGCAACTTTTGCCACAGCCGGGTGGCCAGAATGCTAGCGGAACATCGTTTGCTTATCGCGGCTATCATGAAACTGCGTGGATAATTAATAGATTCGCGCATGTAGCCCGAAAGCACAACCTTCCCGAGGTGTGTATCAACCAGCTCAGCCGGATCTACACCTTGCCCAACATTGAGATTCAAGAAGCGTTCCTCAAACTACGCGAGCAAGCCAAATGCCATTACGAGCAAGCCGACGAACTACGGAATGGCTTGGATGTTATCAACAACACAAACCTGAACTACTTCTCTGCTTCTCAAAAGGCCGAGTTCTACACTTTGAAGGGCATGTTCCTCGAGAAGCTGAAGGAAAACACCGAAGCAGATGCCTCATTTGGCTTGGCGCTGTATTTCGACATCACCGCCGCCAAGGCATGGGCTGAATGGGGTTACTTTAACGAGCGGAAGTTCAAGGAGAATCCTACCGACCTTAACGCGGCCAGGCAGGCTTTGACGTCGTACTGGCAGGCCGTCGGCAGCTACAAGAATCACAAGTGTCGCAAACTCATAGCCAGGATCCTGTGGCTGCTCACCCTAGACAACAACGAAGGCGTCATTGCCTCCGGCTTCGATGACTGCAAAGGCGAGACACCGGTGTGGTACTGGATCACATTCATTCCCCAGCTTCTCAGCGGGCTCGGGTACAAGGAGGCTCCTCGCCTGATGCAGATACTGTTGAAGATTGCGAAATCCTTCCCACAGGCTCTCTACTTCCAGCTGAGAACGAACCGTGAGGACATGTTTGCGATCAAGAAGAACCAGGAAGCGAAGGAGAGAGCGGAGAAAGCTCGACAACAGCAGAAGGCGACGGCTACGGCGAACGGCTCACCAGCCCAACCCAACGCCGACAAAGCAGAGGGATCGGCGTCGAGGCCGGGGACAGCGAACGGTGATGCAGCAGCAACGCAGGTTAAGCCGGAAGCCGCCAACAACGCCAAAGCTGACGGAACGCCTGATACGCAGAAGCATCAAAGCGTACCGCCGGCACCCGGATCGCAGTCCCAGACCCCTCAGAGTCAGGCACAGCAGCTCGCGAGGGCCGGACAGTCAGCTCAACCTACTGGACCGGGGCAAAGGCGACCACCATGGGAGTTGAACGACGAAATCATGACCACCTTGAAGACTGCCTTCCCTCTATTGGCTCTGTCAATGGAGGCAATGGTCGACCAGATCCAGAAGCACTTCAAGTGTCCGCCCGATGAGGATGCGTACCGCCTGATTGTAGCACTCCTTAACGATGCACTGGCGTATGTTAGTCGTATGCCGGCATCATTTGCAAAGGATGTCAAGCTTCCGGCTGCGACAGAGACGAATATCACGAGGTTCGCGGAGACGATACTCCCATCGCACATTAAGAAGTCGTTCGAAACAGATTTCGTTTCGGTGAAGCCCACGATGTATGAGTACATCCACAAGCTCCGTGGCTGGCGGAACAAATTCGAAGAGAAGCTCGATAGGCGGAATCCGCGTGTGTCATTGGAAGGGTTCTCGCTGCACCTGAGCGAGTTCAAATACCAGAAGTTCGAAGACATCGACATACCCGGCCAGTACCTGCTTCACAAGGACAAGAATAACGACTTCGTCAAGATTGAACGTTTCCTTCCCAACGTTGAGCTAGTCCGGACAAGTAGCGCGTCCTACAGGCGTCTTAAGATGCGCGGCCGCGATGGAAGCGTTCATTCGTGGGCTGTCCAGCACCCGGCCGCTCGTCACTGCCGAAGGGAAGAGAGAATCCTGCAGCTCTTCAGGCACTTTAACCAGACATTGAGCAAGAGGAAGGAGAGTAGGAGACGAGACCTGCAGTTCACGTTGCCCATTATGGTACCTCTCGCGCCGCACATCCGAATCGTCAAGGAAGATACCAGCTGGGTGACTCTCCAGAATGTGTACGAGGACCACTGCCGCAGGAACAAATTTTCCAAGGACGAACCAATCCTCTTCGCCATGGAGAAGCTTCGGGCCATCTTAGAGCCAAAGGCAAATGTGAGTGACCCAGTAGACGAAAACTTGTTTGGCGGCGCTAACATATCAAAGCACCGTCCTTCCGAACAACATGCCACCGCGCGTCTCGAGGTACTAAATGCCATCCAAGAGAAGTGGGTG
Organism: Basipetospora sp. M8501; assembly: GCA_037040375.1. Taxonomy (NCBI): domain Eukaryota; kingdom Fungi; phylum Ascomycota; class Sordariomycetes; order Microascales; genus Basipetospora; species Basipetospora sp. M8501. The sequence goes on from JAXQGT010000481.1 coordinate 4,205, forward strand.
CCTCACACGGCCGTGCTGGATTATTTCCAACGCATCTATCCGGAATACGAAGACTTCTGGCTGTTCAGACGGCAGTTCTCGTACCAATTGGCGTCGCTCACGTTCATGACGTACATCCTGTACATGCATAACAGGTACCCGCACAAGATGCACATCGCGCGGGGTTCGGGCAACATCTGGGGCTCCGAGCTGATGCCGTACATGGGCGTCAACAAGCCCTACTTTGTCAACCCCGAGGTGGTTCCGTTCCGACTCACGCCCAACCTGCAGACGCTCATGGGCCCACTGGCGACTGAGGGCATCTTCAGCAGCGCGATGCTCGCGATCGCGCGGTGCCTCACGCAGCCGGAGCTGGCGCTGGAACACAACCTGACGCTCTTCGTGCGGGACGAGATCCTGGCGTGGTTCACGACGTACAGCCACCGCAAGGAGCAGGTGATGGTAGAGGTGGCGGCGGACGTGATCCGCGACACGGTGCAGCTCAACACGGAGCAGATTGTGAAGAGGGCCGTTAGTCTCGCGCAGAGCCCGCCTGGCAACCTTCCGGCGACGCAGACGGTGATCGATCTGATTGCCAAGGCGGTGAATCCTCTGAATCTAGCCCAGTGTGATTCGTTGTGGATGCCATGGCTGTGAGGTGTGCTGTGGCAGCACCAGTGAGGGGAAGATTTGATGACGAGGGTACACTGTGGGAGTGTTGAGGCTGCAGTGTGATCCGGCGGGGGGGAAGCACGATGTGCCTTTACTTTACATGTACGCACTTACACTGTACTATTCGGGAGGGAAAGCGGAAAGAGACAGGGGCTAAGGAGACAGGAGTTTTTGTAGACTCGTCGTCAAACGAGTCCGTGGACCCGGGCGTTGGAGGATGGTTTACACTCTGTGCTATCATTTGATTTCTTTTCATCCGAGTTTTTGTCTGAGTGCTTACAGCGCTGTTCGATGTATGTTCGTCTAGGGTTTCTATTCACATTTTCTATAATTCCCATCTGAGATAGCACTAGCGATGAGGAGCGATTTTCTCTCATAAATCGAACCCGTACCATTACAGTGTCATGGACAAAGCACGAGTGATCAATGTCAAGCCAACGTACCCGTACAAAAGAAGAATGGTGTTAGGGACAGTGATGCACATCACAGTGTAAGAACGTTGAAAATGAAGAGGCTCGCAGGTGGCAGTTGTGAGCAGCTGCAGCCGTTTCAATGTGCACGAGCCAACGGACTGTTGCCGCCACTGTTACGGTTTGTGCAGTTGCCGCATGTTCATAAACATCGATCTCCGTAGGATCCAGCATCCATCCCAACAAACCGACATCAACCGAACCCGCATGCTCTCATTTTCCATTATCATCGCCACACACTGTCATTCGTTTCTTTCTCTCTTGCCTTTGACATTCGGATAAAAGACACGGATGCCCATCACATATCTTAATTCAGCACCATAACCGCTGCCTCTCAGTTTATCAACAAGCCGCGAATCAGAACCGCAGGGAGTCAGTCCATTTTCGCCCTTCGCATCCGGCCTCCGACGTCGAGGGTCGACGTAGTCCCACCATCATCCCTTCCGTCGCGAAACGATGGATGTGCGGTCCCCCGAGAATGGCACATCCGCCCTCTCGTTCGCCATGGCTCACCAGCGGCCCAAGGCCAGCTTCCAGGGCTGCTCGCGCATTACGGACTACGTCGTGCTAGGAAAGCTCGGCGAGGGCACGTTCGGAGAAGTCCATCGAGCGCGCTCGCGGAAGACGAATGCGCTTGTCGCGCTGAAGAAGATTATCATGCATCACGAGAAGGACGGGTTTCCCATCACGGCGCTGCGGGAGATCCGCCTCTTGAAATTGCTCTCGCACAAGAACATACTGCGGCTGGAGGATATGGCTGTAGAACACTCCCAGCGGCCAAGTCAGTGACTCCCCCACCCAAACCCGAACCTCGTCTGGCACACTTGCAATCCGCCTCAGGAAATAGCAAACTAACATGGTGCCAGATGACAAGCGGAGAAAATCGATAATGTACATGGTCACCCCATACATGGATCACGATCTCTCCGGCCTCCTCGATAACCCCTCCGTAATCTTTACCGAACCCCAGATCAAGTGCTACATGGTCCAACTGCTCGAGGGCCTCTGTTATCTCCATGACAAGGGCATCCTTCACCGCGATATGAAGGCGGCGAATCTGCTCATCGACAACAATGGGATACTTAAGATTGCAGACTTTGGCCTGGCGAGATTCTATGATGGCCCGCGACCGAAGCCCGGGTTCGGCGGAGGTGAGGGAAGGAGGGACTATACTGGCTTGGTTGTTACTAGATGGTATCGCCCTCCTGAGCTGCTACTGCATCTTAAGCGGTACACAACAGCCATTGATGTGTGGGGCGTAGGGTAAGTTCCTCCTGGAACTCTCGTCATTGCCACCAACGATGTATTAACAGGATCGATCGCGCAGCTGCGTCTTTGGCGAGATGCTTACTGGCAAGCCTATCCTTGCGGGTGATTCGGATGGGCATCAGCTTGAGCTCATCTGGGATCTGGTCGGATCACCTACTGAGGACAACATGCCAGGGTACAAGAGTCTACCTGGTTCGGAGGCTATAGCGCCGAGGCCGAGGCCGGGCTGCTTGGGTACACGCTTCAGAGAGTATGTTGTCCAGCGGGGATTTTTCCCGCCACTGATTATTGAGGGAACGACTTTTGCTAACATTGTATCAGATACGGCACGGGCGCAGTATCGCTCTTGAAAGATCTCCTCAAACTCGACTGGAAAGCTCGGGTAAATGCGGTCGACGCGCTGCAACACCCATACTTCAAAATGGCACCGCTCCCAGCGAATCCCGCGGACCTTCCCAGCTTTGAAGAGAGTCACGAGTTTGACAGACGCAAGTTCCAAGACCGCCGTGCCGCGCTTCCACCCGCACCCAAGGGCGGAACTGTCGGCAAAGGTCCCGAGGCCACTAGCGGCGCCACGGCGGGCATGCCAAGCACAGACTCGTTCTCTAGCCACCGCAATGGCGCCAACAGCCACCGCTACCCTCCTGGCAACCGCAACGGCGCTGATGAGCGGCGCCCCGCGTGGCAGAGGGGAGAGCGCGGCCTCCCACCACGCCCGCCGCCGCCGGAGAAGAACGGGTGGGAAGGGCCCGACGGTGACCCGTACCGCGATAGAGACTGGCGGCCTCGGAGTCGGGGTAACAGGCCGCCGCCCGGCGGGGATGTGGATACGTACATTCCCAGCTATGGCCGCGACAGAGATGGCGGTGCTGTTGGTGGGGCTGGTGGAGGCGGGGCCAGACATCGAGACGACTGGCCGCCACGGGATGACAGGCGGAGGAGAGACGGTGACGGGTGGGCGGATCGAGACCGAGACCGCGATAGGGTCCGGGAGAGAGATCGGGATCGAGACCGGCGCACCAGGAGTCGCAGTAGGTCTCCCGGCCGGGAACGAGACTTCCACCGCCGTTAGCAACCGCGTGGGGCGTGGCCAGGACAGAGACCTTAGGAAGAAGTGCACCAGCGCCGTTCTGCTCTTTTCCTCACTGTCGTGTGGTTGGGGCCGAGCGTCTGGTGGGGCCCGGGCTTGGCTGGCTCCCTTTACACATAGCGCTTTTACTCTTGCTTCTTTTCTTCTCTTCTATCTACTTTTTCTTTACAGCTCCATGAAATCGCCTCCGAACCGAGGCGTACAGCGTTTCTCTTGCAAAATGGCAGAAGGGGTGGCATCTCAGTGGCGTTTACTATCAGATAAGGGAGCCGGGGAGTTCACTGGGGACAATTACACTGGGAACAATATTTGTGCCACGGAATCAAATGCGCAGCCTCACCCAACAGAGTTATAATTCACAATAGATTTTGTGCCTTTTTGGATCTGTGAGAAAGCATGAATCCGCCATTAGGAATCTTTTTCTAAGAAGTCGATGAACACTTGTGGCTCTCTGTGATTCTGTTTCATAATGGATCACTGATGTCTGGTGAGGCCCAGGCTCTAGATGCTACTAAAACTACGAACGCACGTGCCAAACGGAAGTCCGAATCTGAATCCTCCGTCATTCTATGCAGGATATGCATCATCCACCCAGCTCCAACCACCAATATCAGCTCGAGCCTCATCCTACCCTAAATTTAGCCTACTCGAAGCTAAAGATGAACCAAATAGCCCTACCCGTACAGTCTTAGCTGATCCTATCGCCGAAGATTCGCCCTCACCATGTCAGCCAACTTCCACGGGCGGCAGTTCCACGATTCGATACCGACAGTCCCAGCTCCCAGCCCCGAAAACACCTAAAGCGGCCCGCTGGGGCGTCCCCTCGCAATGAGCGAAGTATCCCTTGTCATCGGGGCCCTCGGGGCCCTCGGCTCTCTGGTGACGGCGACTATCAACCTGTCGGTCGCGATTGTCACCGCCATCCTATTGCCGACTGCCTTCGCGCTGGTTGTAGGCATCGCGGACCTTCTGGGGGCCATACTCGCGTCCATAGAGACCGTGGTCGTGCTGGCGTTCTCGCCCGCCATTTTTCTGTTTCCGCTGCGGCTCGCGTGGAGTGTGGTGGCACCCGTGGCGAGCGTGTGTGGGATTGTGTTCGCGCCGATCTTGTATCCCTTGGCTGGTGTTGCGCTTTGCGTGAGCTCCATTGCTGGGTTTTTCCTCGAGTTCAAGGTAAGTCCCCTCGTACAAAGGGGGAAAAAAAAAGGAAGCATTTTCGAAGGATCACAACTAACCTCTTACTTCAGGCCCTTTACACATTCGTAAGTGCACTCCATTTTGAAGACGTGGAACCTCCGTATAATACCAAAGCTTTCTGAAGCAGTGCTAACACAGGATATCTACCCCCAATAGCTCTCAACTGCCGCTGTCGTGGGCATCCTAGCCGGCGCCGCCGTGTGGCGCATCTCGAAAACCATTTGCTGGGCGCTAGGCTGGCTCGACGAGTCCAAATCAGGGGCCCGGATCCCGCCGCGTCCTCCTCCGACTCTGCCCGCACCGCCGGCCTCGACAAGCCACATGTACGCTGAGAGCGAGTTCCCTGTGCCTGCGCCTCCGCTTCCTCCGCGGCCGCATGGCGGTGCACCTATGCCTCCGGTGCCCATCAGGAAGAGGGTCCGGTGGTACGACGGATATGCTGTTGCTGGCAGTAGCAAATGATGGCGCTGAGTTGCATGGGCGTGAGCCCCCCCTCGATTTCTCTTGTCTTCTTCTCCTATGACCTTTGTTTTCTCTTTTTTCTTTTTATAGATTGGGACCGAAACCCGGCGTTTCTTGGGCGTTGTATACTACGCTCCATAGGTTTGGCCCCCTTCTCCTCACCAAGGAGTTCTGGATCCTAGGTTCCTTATAGACTACAGGTTTGCATTCGAACTAGCAATCAATCGTTGAACTGCATGTATGGTCAGCCTCTCGCAGATGCCGTCTACCGCCTTGCCAGACCACGGGGCATGCAGTAGCCAATATTGTGACTGTGCAAGTGCATGTCTGAGTTACAATATGAAGGCTCAGATGCCACGATACCTTCTGCCAATGTTGCAGTGTGGGCTTTTGTCGCTTCCTCGGTGATTTTGCAACTTCAGTGTAACTTACCAGCATTCACATCGAGACACTACACTACGGTACCACGACACTTGAAAGGTTTCCGGTACATGTTGTCAGTCCCCTGCCTTAGCGTGCTGGCACGTACCATGTACGTTTTGGAAGCTCCCAGGGGCACAGACCACGCATCAAATCCCACTTGGCGCATCCCACTTGGCGTGTCCTTCTGCCCGATCTCACCGCTTAAATTTAACAGCGCGCACGAAAAAAAAAAGTCCCCGCTATTTTCTATGGAGCTGTCTGGGAGAGTGGGTGACGGAGGGGGAAAAAAGAATTGAAAAATCCTCTTATACGCTGTCCACCGCCATTTTGTATCGTCGTGAAAGCCTTTTCTTCTAGATCCTCCTTTTTTTATAGGCTCTTGACCGTCCTGCTTGCCATATCTTTCCACCCATAATAAGAAAAGAATCGGTCTTGTTCTTCTTCACCAAGCTTCCCTAACACCCCACCGTCACCTTCACCTCTCTGTCGCAATGGCTGAACCCCAGGAGAGCCCCGTCTCCTACCAGGAGCTCGCTGACCTCGAATGCGAGTTCGAGGACGCCGATGCCGAGATCAGTGCGTTTTATTCCCTCCCCGTGACCCCAGCACAGCTCCCCAGGCAGGCATCGAAAACCTACCAACGCCAAAAGTCGAGTAGCACCACTAACACGAGAAAACAACAGTCCGTCACCAGGTCAAGCTCACCAAGCCGCTCTACGAGAAGCGCCGCGCCCTCATCTCCAAGATCCCCAACTTCTGGCCCCTGGTGCTCGAGCAGGCCCCGCCCGACATCGACGAGTACATCCAGCCCTCCGACTCCGCCGTGCTCCTCGCAGCGCTCAAGGACATTGAAGTGTCCCGCTTCGAGATGGACACCGAGGGCGGCGACCCACGGTCCATCGCCATCCGCTTCGAGTTTGGCGAGAACGAGCACTTCGAGAACACAGTCCTCGAGAAAAAGTTCTGGTACCGCCGGGCCAAGAGCGACGGATGGGCTGGCCTTGTTAGCGAGCCGGTGGATATAAAGTGGAAGGAGGGCAAGGACCTGACGGACGGCATGCTGGCGCTCGCCAAGAGCGTTTGGGAGGAGGAGAGGAAGGGCGAGGCGGCGGGCAAGAAGGTCGAGGGGTGGACGGAGACGCGCAAGAAGCTCAAGGCGAGGATCGAGAGCACGGGGCTGGGCGGCCTGAGCTTCTTCGCGTGGTTCGGGTATATCGGGCGGCGCATCAGCGCCGAGGAGAGCGCCGAGGCGGACAAGAAGGAGAGGGAGGAGAGGAGGCTGCGGCAGGAGGGCAAGGCGGACAAGGACGCCGAGATGAAGGAGAATGAGGAATGATAAACCAAGATCTGAATGAAATTAATCTTTTGATTGAAATTATCCATAATCTTGTTG
>JAXQGT010000482.1:0-11197 GCA_037040375.1 Basipetospora sp. M8501
GAGACTACGGCTTCGGAAAATGATGCTTGAAAGAATGGGGGTTGGAAGAGCAATCAATAGTGCGAGAAGAGAAGAGGGGGGGGTGGGTGGCAGGAGTGTGTTCAAGAATCGGACAAAGAAGTAAACGGGGTGGTGGTGTGATGAGCTCTTAAGGGAGGGGAGGTTTCACAAAGTCTTGAAGACTGAGTGAGAACGAGTTCGGGAGTGGATGGTGCTTTTTTCCCTGTCGGAGCTTTAGGTGTTCAAGGCTATATTGTACGGACTAATTCGTGATTTTCTGCTGGTCACAATGCAAGTTGGTTTTACCTCAAGGGAAAAAAAAAAAAAAAAGGCTGAGGCGCCTTCTTTGCACTCCAGCTTCGCTGCCATATGCAACTCCGTATGACAGAGAGCTCACTCACCTCCCGACCGTGTCGACACCTATAAGAACATACTATTTCTCTGGCATTCGAATAGATTCCCCATCTTCTCTAGCTCTACCATTCCCACCGACTGTGCTTATAAAGAAGAAAAAAAGAAGAAAAAGACAGACCAAAAACCCTTGAAACTCCTTTGCGCAATCCCCCATCATGATGCCGATCCGTACGCCCTCGCCCACGCCAGGTCAAACTCCCTACTCAGCAGATCCGGCGACAGATCCACCTTCCCCTCGTCCGCATCGCCCAAGGAATCCTCCGTGACCTGAAACATCTCATCACCCATCCCCATTTCCTCCTCATCCTCCTCCTTACCCACGCTCCTCCTCTCAGCACTACCCCCCGCCGCGGCCTCGCTAGCATCCTGCTGAAGACCCGGATCCTCGAAAGCCTCCGTCACGCTGGAGTACCGCCTCTCGGGCCACAGATTCCCGCGCTTCATCTCCTCGTTGTCGCCGCTGCCGCCCTTACTACTCTTCCGCCCCGCAGCGTCGCCGTGCTTCTTGAGGTACTTCTTCGCCAGAGACCCCGGTATATTCTCCTCGGGCTCCCACGTGGGGTTGAGCCCCGGCGGCCAGTCGCCTTCCCAGCGCACGAGGAAGTGCCGCACGCGCCGCCCGCCGACATCGAAGAATTTGGTGCCCTCCAGCCGCTTGACCTCGTAGTCCTGCTCGCTTTCTGCTACTTGTATCGCAGCTGGTTCTTCCTCTTCTTCTTCTTTTTTGTCTACTCGGCCCGCACGGTTGCCGTTGGGTGCAGGACAGGATATATTGGCATCTTTGGCCGCTTTTGGAGTTGGCTTGGGCGTCTTTTTGCCCTGCTGCTGCTTACGCGTCGTGGTCGTAGGCGCGGCGGCGTCTGGGGCGGGTATGTGGGTGCCTGGTCGAGGAGCTCTTAAGGGAGTGAAAGAAGTGATGTTAGGCGACGACGACACGCCCTTGGCCTTCCAGCGTGGCGGCGGTGCATGGAGCATCGAGCTCATTCCAAAACTCTGAGCCATTTGTGCGTTACCCATCACCGTGGAGTCTGGCGCGGTGTCTGGCCGGTCGTGCCTGGCCAAGTTGGCCTCTGTCCTAGGCAAGGGCGAGTTGCTCCTAATCCGCTTGCGTGGAGGCTCATCCTCCTCATCAGACGTAGTGCCCGCCGTATCGGGGTCGGCCGCAGCCACACCTTCAGATGTCCCTAACGCCGCCTCTTCATAGAGCTGCATTTGAATAGCTGCATCGGAGTCGGCTTCGGAATCGATATCGTCGTCGTCATCTTCCTCTTCTATTAGGGTGATGTTGGGTGCCTTGGGCTTTTTAGGCGTGGATAGTGACGGCTGGTTGCCCCTGGGCTGATCGCCCGTAATCTTGCGTGCCTCCTCTTGTATCACTGCGTCGCTGGCGAGCGCCGGCTGCGGGACCTGCTTCCGTGGCCGACCCCGGCGCTCCTTGTTTTGCTGCTGCCGCGGTTGCTGCCGCGGCTTCTGCTTCTTCCTCTTCTTCCCACCTTTTTTGCTCTTCGTTGTGCTGCCGATTTCGTCGTCGCTCGAGGACTCGCTCTCTAGCTTCACTGCCCTCGCCTCCTCTGCCGGCAAGGGCGCCTCCTCGATCGCGTTCTCGGCCGCCTTCTTTTCCTCTTCCTTCTGGCGCTTCTCTTTCTCCTCCCTATCGCGCTTCTTTTCCTCCTCCATCTGACGCTTCTTCTCCTCCCATAAGGTGCGCTCGAACTCCTCCAGCGCGTACTCTGACACGTAGTCCAGCACCCTGGGCGCCTCTACCGAGACCAGGCACCCCGGGTTGTCGCGCCACCCCACGATGTAGTGCATCTTCTTCGCCATGGGGAGCCCGTCTCGCGCAAGCTCATTCGGGTGTAGGAGGATCTTCTCGTCGATGAAGGCGGTGTCGTCGTCAACCAGGGAGAGCTTGGGTTCTGGGAGAGGTATTCGGTCGAATTGCGCGCTCTGCTGGGGGAGCCGGACCTCGATGGCCTGTTTGTGTCGAGCAGGTGGGGCAGGGGAGGATCTCGTGCGGACTGGGCGGGTAGCAGCCCGGGCCGGCGGCAGCGGAGGGGCTAGGGGAGAGTCGGCAGGGTGAGGGGTCGCGGTAGAGGCCGTGGCAGATGTCGTGGAGGAAGGGCGGTCGGATATTGCTGCGACCGGCGCGCGCGTGGCGGGAGGAGGAGGAGGAGGGGGTGGTGGTGGTGTCGCCGGGCGAGGCGAGCTCCTCGCGGGAGGACGTCGCGCCGTTCGGATGACCCAGTTGTCCATGGCCTACAATGCGTCGGGTGTTGCTATACAGGTGTTGCTCAAGCTTCTAGCGGAGACGGCGCTTGATCGACGCCGCTATGCCAGAGACATTCATTCTTATAGACGGGGCCCTTGACTTGCGGCGCAAACTTTGGTTTGTTCTCCGTCCCCATGCTGCATTCCTCGTCTCTGCCCGTCTTTGTCGCGTCTCGGCGGGGTCGCGCCGCATCCGTCGGCTTTGAGGCGAGCCTGGGACACCGAGGACTTCCAATTCTGCAAGTAGACAAAGATGATCCAAGTCAGTAGAGTGTATACTTCGCGTTCGTGGCATGGTCCGCGTATCCTTACCTTGATCTTGACGTGTAGTCAGGATGTTCAGTCTGCTTCATTACTGGACAGGTAGAAAGTAAAGAATAGATTTAGACCTCCTGAAGGCTCTAAAGCCTCAATAAGGCTAAGTTTAAGATAACGGCTAAATATTTAACCGTAAAAATTATAGCCTATCGTAGAGTGTACTGAATAGTATGTAATTAGCTTATATAGCTTTAGACTAAAGAAATTTTCTTATATATCTATATCCTAGATAATATTAACTATAGAGAGTACCAGAGAAATATTATAATAGAGTATCTAAATATTATAAACTATAGGGTGAATAAGCGCTTAATAAACCGCTCTTTGTGTAGATAGATGTATATAGCTTTTGTCGATCGTGGTGGTTTGCGCTGTGCCTAAAATCAATGCGCAGCTTACACAATGTTGCATTTCCCCAATAGTGAGCACACAGCTGAAATCATGAGGTGAAGACGGGACGGACCTGTTGATTCAGCTCAATTAATCTGATCAATATCGGCCGACAGTCAATGTTGCGATCTCCTCAACGTCTACACTACTCGTAGAAGATCTTGCCCGCAACAAAGACTACATGTACATATGAAGCAACAACTCACATTGATGCCCGACACCTGAAATCGGCAACTCTCCGCGGACGGCTGCCAATGGCTTTGTACATGGCGACGCGAGCTCTTGATATGACCAATCGATGTCCCCTGTCCTACGGAGTAGAAAGCTGCCAGTGTCCCCACGAGGATATTCTCGCAGGGGTCATTGCAAGGATGATGCCAGGCCGTCATGGAGGGAGCAAGGCCCGAGAATCTCGAGGGTTGGCTGGGTGGCCCTGCGAGTCCTCGGTACACTTCTCCGAATAGCAACTCCTTGTGACGATATCGAATCGATAGGATCAAGCCGCGTCTATTGTACGGATGTCATCCTAGCACAAGGCGACCCACTCCGTGACTGGAAGTGCTATGAGAATGTCGCATGCCATTGAGGAAACAGGAAACGGACGCGTTCGCACGACTCCGAGTCCCAATCCTCGTCGTGGGGAACCATGATTGGTACTACGCTCAGCCCTGCCAATTCTATCCTATCGCGACTCAGCTTGAAAATTGCTCAGCAAGCTTTCGTTGCCCACTCCACCATTTGCTTCTCCTCACTTTGGCGTATTGCTTTCCCGCCCTGCTGGCTGAGTCTTCATTCGTAAGGAGGAAATAGATAAATAAATACACACGAGCGACGTCACCCCTCAATGACAACGAGACGAAGAGCAACAGACTCGGGAGCGCGGGAGCAAGGGTCGCCTGTGCCTTCGGCTCCCCCGGCACCGCCGACTCTTCCTCAGGAATACGACCCCATACCGTCTTACCGGATCGACCTCGCGCTGCCGCCGTCAGAACGCTACACGGAGCTAGCCCGCGACTACTCCTCGCGCCTCCGGCACACGGTCACGCTCTTCGAGGAGATTATCAATTTTCTCGTGCCGAACCGCGTTCTCCAGTCACTCGTCCGAGGCCTGGCGAAACTGCTCTTACGGAGACTCGACGACGATGAGCAGACGCAGGAAGTCAGGGGTATCTCCAAGGCGTCCGGGGTGGACATGTGGCTGCTGGTGGCGATCAACGTGCTCCTGGATTCCCTGCTCGCGTGCACGTCCGGCGCGGCTCGGGTCGGCGGGGAGGGCGAGGCCGGGGTGGAGGAGGGCCGACTGCTGCACTTCCGGACGCTGGACTGGGGGATGGACAAGCTGAGGGAACTACTGGTGGTGCTCGAGTTCGTGGACAGTTCGTCCGAGGAACCGCAGGAGGTGCTTGCGCGGTCGGTCACCTACGCGGGCTTCGTGGGTATCCTGACTGGAATGAGGTATGCATTCTTTTCGGAGACTCTACTGTTTTTAAATTCAAGCAGGCGGGGGGCTGTTCCTTGACGAATCTCTGCGCAAGCGAGACTAACCTCACGCCAATGGGTTCTATAGACAAGACCTTTCCCTCTCGCTAAACTTCCGTCCCCTGCACGCCAGCAAGTCGGCCTACTCCCTCCGCTGGCACCAGCTCATGGTCGTCCTGGGCTGCAGACCCGCCATCGCCAGCGTGCTGCGGAGAATCATCCTCCGGCCCCGCCCCGCCGACCAGACCGCGCCCTCCGTGGCCGCGGAAATCGTCTCTCTGCGCACGACCCCCTGCTACCTGATCCTCTGCGACGGACAGCAGGCCAGCGCCGTCGAGAAGGAATTCAGCGGGGGCCACGTCCGGACGGACGCTGCCTTTGTGGTGTCGACGAACCACGACGTGAGCCGCCACGCGGCGGCGCAGGAGAAGGTGGAGGAGGCCACGGCCGCGGAGGGGTTTGCGGGTATGGCGAAGCAGGAGTCCGGGAACGACGAGTCGTGGGTTGAGGAGTCGGCGGAGAGGATGCAGTGCATGATGGATTTTTGGAGGGAGAGGGCTGGGGTGCGGGGCGGGGTGTTGATGACGAGCGGGGAGTTGGTGGAGAGGATGAGGATGAAGCCTATCTCGAGGGAGTGGACGCACTTTCGGTGCGTCATGGACCCTGGGCGCAACAGCATGTTGATGCTCGAGAGAGGCCCTGTTGCGCAACCTGCGGCGGACGTTGACAATTGAGCATTTTACAACCTCGAGAACATTGATCCAGAGAATGGAATCTGCCAGAGCGTGTACAGAACATATGAAAATCTCACAAGAACGGTATAATCGATGTATGGACAACCGTCAGAGCGTTTAATGGCATTGTTGCAGAGACAACCTTGGGCATCTGGCGGCGGTCTCACGAAGGAATACAAAGGTACAGTAGTGTCCATGTATCAACCCTCCCTATCGTCTTAATTATTCCCACGATGTAAGCATCCTTGCAAGCCAGAATAGCCATTATTTTTTTGGAAAAATCTTAGTGCCCGTTTAGAGATGCCTATACCCTCAAGACCTCTATAACTCAAATGAGGCGAGTTACTGATCAAAACCTCAGGTTAACAGTATACCCGATAGAGTGAACTTTGAAAGTACTTCAAGGGGTAAATGGATGGGCACTACGTAGCCAGGCAAGACCCTTCCCCCGGGTAGTAAAGCCCTGACCTCAGCCATCCTCGAATGAAGAGCATCCTCGTGGCGAATCGTCACAATGAGAGAAGGTGTGGCAGCGCGCCCATGGGGAATGCAGATGCTAGGGAAGTGGCGCGCCCGCCAAGACACCCCGTCAAGGCCAAGTAGCACAGGTTTCAGTAGGCTGCTCCAGCCATTTGATCCTATTCGACTACGTCAACAGCCACCTTCTTCAGCATGCTGTGGCCGGGGTCTCTGTCCGAGCCCCGCCGATGCTGGCGACACAGACCCTGCCCAGCCTCTGTACCCAAAAAAAGTAGGGGCAGTTGCTGCCCGCCACATCATTGGATCATCGATCGAGTGGGATACTCTTGGCTTCTCTTAGACCCAGACCCTCATTCTCTTTGGTTTGGCTGCACGAATCTGCGAGCTGCAGGTTGTCAATATAGTGTATAATTATTATAGGGCAGGCTCGGTGGAGTGGGTGCTTGTAAGCTTTGTCCTGCCTGGTTTTGTTTGTCGTTTTGAATGGGTTTCGTCACAGCTTGTGAGGGACAACTTTTTTATCTGCCCGTTCTGGTCCAGGCCACCATTTCGTCACTTTCATCACCATTTAATCCGTCCCACTATCGCCCACCAACTCCAATCGCTGGCTCAAGGATATTGACACTAGACGATGTGGTGAATAAGAACCCCACTACTCGCGGGAGAGAGAGAAAAGAAAGAAGCCGAGACCCTCAAAACAGCCCGAACTGTTTGCAGACTGACCTGATATTTTTACGCGACCAAGGGAAGGGAGAAGTTCGAAAAATACAACAGCATAACCTCCCCCGCAGGCACCGGCTTTGAATTCCCCTCCTTCTACGATCACTGCACACATCTACTGCCATGACTTTCCGGTCAAAGATGGCCCGCCGACTTGGCGATCCTGTGCGTTTCTCTTGTCGTCATGTTCCCCTTGGCCTGTTTTGCGCGGTGGGCGGAGGTGCTCCCCGCTAGGTGAAACCACCACCCCAAGGCTGGGAGCTGTCATGTTCATGTTCCGTTCGACCCGTTAATGCTGACGCGGATTGCGAGGAAAACAGCGGTCGCCGTCCGAACCATACCTCTCTTGTGAGTAGTCGAGACTTGCGCCGGCCTCTTTAGCGTCTCCCGGAAAATACTCAATGGCTAATTCGTCTGGTTGCGCGCAGATCACGACATCCTCTGTAAGAACCGCGCCCAAGAAACCCCGCCTCTCCTCCGCGTCGCATCGATTGACAAGACGAGAGCACTCCGCTGACTTTGAGGGAAATAGTAACATACGAGGATGTCAGGGCGTTAAGAAACGACTGGCTAACCGACAATGTATGTCATACACCCTCCTACCCGGAGTAAACCTCTCCTCCGACGATCCCGAACTTCCAGCTGCCAACGCTTAAGTGAACCGCCAAGACTGACACGAATGGCCTCTCCTTCTAGAACATCGCCTTCTGGGAAGAGTTAGTATCCTCTCTCGACGCCGTGCCCTTCGCCAATGATGTCTTTCCTTTAACCCCCTCCTCGTTCTCGTAGCGACTCTAACGAATGCACTTTCTGCATAGATGGCTCGAACGCGAAATCCTCCCTCGCTACCCACAGGCTAGGATCATCCTCCTCCGGCCGAGCATGACCTTCCTCCTCATGAAGGAGCCCGACGTCGCCTCCATCCGCTCCGCCCTCCCCAACTTCTCCCGCGTCACCCACATCTTCCTCCCAATCAACGACAACCGCTACGTCAACCAGGCCGAGGGCGGCTCGCACTGGTCCCTCCTGCTGGTCAGCCTCATCGACGGCGTCGCATTCCACTACGACTCGCTGGGGTCGTCGAACCGCGAGGAGGCCCGGGCCTGCGCGCGTGCCCTCGAGAAGGTCCTCCGCACGACCCTGCGCTTCCACCACCTCGACGACACCCCGCAGCAGGAGAACGGGAGCGACTGCGGCGTCTTCGTGTGCATACTCATGAGACACCTGCTCATCAAGCGGCTGCTGAGCGTCAACGCGAGGGAGAAGGTCTCGATGAGCATGGCCAATAAGATGGTGGACTCGAATGGCGGGAGGAAGGAGATGTTGAAGATAATAGAGAGCCTGCGCAAGGAGGGCGTCCGGAGGCGATCGTGAGTTCTTCCTCTTTTTTTTTTTGGGGTTCCTCCCTTGACACCCCAGAGGCGCCACCATTTTTTATTTACCCTTACGAACATAAACTAACAATGACGGCACCTGCATGCCTTCTCTAGACGGAGTTCTTCTCCCTACACTTCAAAGTCAAAGACGCCCCCCAGAATCGATTAGAAGCGTACTCTCTAGGTTCTACAAGAAAGATGTCACGAATGATACTCTTGGTGCTGCAGTCTGACCGCTGGGCGAGGGAGCCTAAGCCTCCCCACCCTTGCGTCACCCGCCACTGTCGATTCAAAGCCGCATCTTTGTGCGAAGAGTGGAGGCCTTGGCAGAAAACGACCCCCGATCACCTTTCACTGATCTTACTTGGACATTCGGGACATTCGGGAGTATCGTTTTCGTCCGTGCCTACCGGTCAGGAATGCGAGTCGCTCCCCAACAGGGCGTCCCAGGGACCTCGAAGCATGTTTCTTTCTTCCTCATCTCCTTTATCTTCTTTTCCTTCTCTTTTCTTTTTTCTCTTCTTTTTCAATCTGAAATGTGTATCACGGCCAGCCTTATTCGCGCCTTTTTTTCCCTTTTCATCTAGGGCATCATGGCATGGGACTGAGGGGTCTCGGGTCGTCGGGAGACAGGAGGGAGGGTGTTTTTCCTTGGGTTGCAGATGTCACGATTGTCACTTTGGTTTGTCCATTCGGCGTCGGGTATCAGCCAAAGCATATTCGCTTAACGACTCTTTGTTATGTGGGATAGTGGGTATTGTCGAGAAAATAAGAGATACAGCACACAAACGCTCTTCCGCCGTTCAAAGTATCAAGCCCTCCGGACGAGCTTTGTACAGTTTGCCTAAAATAAAGCTCAAGCCAGGGACGTAATGGCGTCAGGCGCCGGGGTCCATTGCTCGGGCGCTTGTTCTCCTACCACGCTCGTTCTGTATTGTCCAAGTCGCGTCGTCCTTCCGAGGGGGTTATTGCTCCGTTTCCGGACACGAAGCGTCAACAGACGCGCCAGGACTTGACATAATGTAGCAGACACAGGTCGACCTGCGAGCCCTTGAACTGCGACCCACGGAGCAGAAGGTCGTTGTTCCTTACAATCAGGGATCTGCACCCTCCCAATATCCGTTTCAAATGGCAAGACATGCGAGGGAGAGTGTGTATGTCCCTTCACGACTCTCCCTTGCCCGCAAACGCAGGATTCTGCTCCATCGTAGCCGAGATATACCCCCTCAGAGCCTTCCACCTATCCCCCGTCGAGCTCGCGCCCCCCTCTCTACCGTCGCCCAGCCCGCCCTTGGCCCCGCCCCCTGCAACGAGCCTCGCCATGCTCTCCCCGAACCTCTCCATCTCACCCCTCACAACCTTCTCCTTCTTCTTCAGCGCGCCCGGTCTACTCTTCAAACTCCTGTGCCGCACCTTACCCAGCGCCTCTTCGTTGGTGAGTTCCGCCACGTCCGGCAGCGCGTCCGCGAGGTCCTCCATGGTCGCTACGAGCTTTTTGTTCGGCCGCCGCGTCTTTGCTGTCTTCTTCTTTGATATCCCCGAGGAGGAGGAGGAGGAGGGCTTCGTGGTGGACTGGATTTGGTTGACAAAGGCGCTGCGGCGGATGGTCTGCTTGTCACGCTTGGTCTGCAGGAAGGCGTCCGTGGTCGCGGCGTTATCGCGATAGGTCTTGCGGGGCGCGGTGGAAGGTATGTCGCCGCGTATACGGGCCCAGCGCTTCTGGGTGGCGCTCTGGGGCGGTGTTTTAGCCTGAGAGAAAAAACGGGTTAGCTACAGGGGCAGAGTTTGCGGGTTGGGGATGCAAAACGGCCAGCAGTTGGACATACCATTATTGCAAAGCTGTAGAGCGGAGCACGTAGAAGGGAAAATATTAATTCTCTGCTAACGTAGAGTGCTGGTGTCGGTGTTGCGGTGTCGAAGGTGCTTGAATGGAACGGAAGCGTGGACGATGCGATGCGGTCAGGAAATTTGATTCTGCCCCGCTCTCACCGAAGCTTCACCGAGATAGCCATACTGCCCCGCCATCGCTATGAACTGCTCGTCGAACATCACCTCAGTAAATCTTCACTACAAACCACATGCCTATCCTCTGCCGAGAGAGGTAATGAATCCCTGTTGACTCGGTGTTTCATTCTTCATAAGATCCCTTCATCGCTGTAGCAACCCTGAATCGTCTCCTTCACGTATCCGTTTTCTGCTTTGCCGATGGACGAAGTGGAGAGATTGCGGCGCAGAGTCTACGAAGCGGAGAGAGATCTCCAGCAACTCAGAGACGAGCTACGCAGAGCAGAGGAGAGCGCAAAAACGACAGGCTCACCAGAGGATGGCGTTCCGACGACTGACCGTGCAACTTGGAAATGGCCCTTATCGGCTGAGGAATACGAGCGATACGCCCGACAGCTCATTATCCCCCAAGTAAGGGTCCATGGTATTCAAGGCCCTCGCCGTGTATGCATTGCAGCA
This sequence comes from Basipetospora sp. M8501, assembly GCA_037040375.1. Classification (NCBI taxonomy): domain Eukaryota; kingdom Fungi; phylum Ascomycota; class Sordariomycetes; order Microascales; genus Basipetospora; species Basipetospora sp. M8501. The sequence goes on from JAXQGT010000482.1 coordinate 10,643, forward strand.
ATAAAGAACATTCACATGTGTTAACAGTCGGGAAAGGCCAGATTCGTCTCCGAAACGCCAAGGTCTTGGTTGTAGGTGCGGGAGGCTTGGGGTGCCCGGCAGCAGCCTACCTCGCGGGAGCAGGTGTTGGCACACTGGGCTTTGCCGATGGAGATGTAGTTGAAGTCTCCAACCTCCATCGACAGATTGCCCATTCTACGGACAAGGTTGGCATGCTCAAAGTGGACAGTGCCATAGACTTCGCACAACGGTGATACTCCGCATCCCCCCTCCTCCTCGATCTAGAATATCTCTCTAATCACTAACACCTCGAAGACTGAATCCCACCTTACATTACCGCGCCCACCCCCAGCACTTAACCTCCGAGACGGCCGGCGACATTATCTCGCAGTATGACCTCGTCCTCGACTGCACGGATCACCCTACCTCGCGCTATCTCCTTTCCGATGCGTGCGTCCTGTACAACAAACCCCTGGTATTCGCCTCCGCGCTTCAGACCCACGGACAGCTCATGGTGATGAACTGCCCCGCCCGCCGGTGCGGTCGCCCTGCGGA
>JAXQGT010000483.1:0-11352 GCA_037040375.1 Basipetospora sp. M8501
TCCCTCAACTGAGAATGACCCAATGTTTATGGGGAGGGGCTCGGCCCTATCCGAGGGGAAGACTTTTGAATCCCCGGTGGCCAAGTTCCAGTGGAATAGTCATCCGCCAGGTTCCTCTACGCTACCAGCGCCAGACCCCCAGCAGGCAGATGATATCTCGTATTAGGATACGTGTGTTTGAGGCTTATTGACGGTGTGCGACGCGAGAGGACGAACCAGCCCTCCAATGGTCATTTTTTCTTTTTATCGTTCGAGGCTCCCTATGTCCTGCCACAAATGACAACTTTTCTCCACCCCATCTTGGGGCATTGCCCCCTACCAGCCCTCCTGCCGCCGCGGGTGTCTATTATCTGAAGCTCAATAGTTGGGGGGAGGGGGGGGAGAGAAAAGAAGGGACCGGTATAATATGCGTCTCCCCGTTTTCGTGACACCATGTACGGCTAGCGTTTGATTGGAGCATCTCGACCATAGGCCAGTAAATCTGATCAAGCCCACGGTGGGGTCTTGTGCGAGGTTGAATTGGAGGCATGGCTGGGACCGTTCGTAAGTTCACGCTGGTGTTATGAGGCTCAGCGAGCCCCTCGACAGAGAAGCGAGCAGGAGGCCTGTGGTAGTAATGACATGAGGGGCCCGACTGGTATTGTACTCCAGGGTAGAGAGGACGTTGGGGATATGGAAAAACGTTGGACATATACTTCGCAAGGGACGCCACTGTTCGACATTCATAAGAGGTGGCTTTAAATATAATGGGAGAGGAGTGAAGAGTGGTGAGAACGGGGAGGAGGTTGGATAATTTCGGTCCACCTGCGATGCCCCCCACCCCGACCTTGGGACCGTCAGAAGTGGTGGTTCAGGGCGGCGGATCTGGAAAGAATGTGGCTCTCCTAGGGCGGTGATGCGTAGTTTTGGCAAGCTCCCCAGGCTGTCGGGGGCAGAGAGATAGAAGGATGAACGTCGCACGAAGGGCGCACTCCCGTCCATCACCAGACCGAAGGTTATGAATATCGCCATCCTCCCAGAGCTGATGGATATAAACAGTAAACCCCGCATCATACAACGACGAGAAGAGAAGTCAAGACGAGATTGAACCAGGAATGCTTCTTTCTCTCCTGTCCTAATGAGCTCTGCTCTTGACCGCAGGACGCCAGCTTCTCGTACCGATCAATATATGCCGCGCAGGCGGGCATCCGATTGCGGGGATGAGGGATACCAAGTGACTGCTTGACACCGTGGGGATGGCAAAAGAGCACTCCGCAGACCTACCAGCCAGGTAACTGGAAATCGCAGTTACGCTGGGGCCACTGCCAGGGTGGCCCCCCGTTTGGAGCGTGGACTAAATGATCCCCGGGTAACACGAAAGGACAGTTGCATCATGACGGCCTTTCGAGAAGATTAAGAAACAGTCCGATGATATGCCAGGACGGAAGATAAGAGAGATGCAATAGTACCCCCGTAAGGATCGCCGCCCCCTTTTCCCTTTTACGAAGGAGGTCTTGGGGCGGCTCTCGCCACAAAGAAATCCGAGGAATGCCGTTTCAGCTTCGGCTGGGGGAATTAGGACTCCCATTGGCGAAAGCGATCCTGCTCACCACAGAGGACATACTGAGATGTGACGGCAACTTCCCTCCGGTTTGCCGGCCGTGGTCATAATGGACACAGTGAGATGTATTGCCTTGAGGAGCGACCATATATGAAGAAGGAGGCGCGCGCGTGTGGAAAAAAGATTAGAATGAAGGGGCAAGGATACCCCAAGTCCGGGAATGTGGAGAAGGACGAACTGCGGCTACCAGACCACTAGGGGAACAATGTTTCGTAGTTAAGAGATGCTGCCGCGAGAGGGGGGGGGGGGGAAGGTTCCTCACATCGCCCCCATGCCGCGAGGATGACGGACATCCCTTCTTGTACCTCCTGACTCCACTTCACTCTCGGGTGACACGCTGCAGCACATGCTGCAGCACCTAGAAGATAATCGCTACTGGTTCAACCTTCCCGATTAATCAGTCCAGTTCCGCCAGTACCTCCGGCGTCTCATCCCGAGGTGCCGAAGCGCTATTGCAAGATGTACCCAGGAGACGGGGCGTTTGTTGCAAGCGCAAGTCTGTTCGCGCCAAAAGGGGTCTACCACAGCAACACAAACTGTGCCCAAAGCTGTCAAGAAGCAGAGACGGCTATGCATGGGTCAAGGGAAACCCTTTCGCGTTTGTAGTACTTCCCTCACGGAGATTGCCAAATGCCAGGGTATGACAGAGAGCGCCCTGTGCCGGACTCGCCAGTGGACATCTGGGAACACAGAACGTGGCCGGCTGCAGATATAGAGGGGGAGGTAAAAGTGATAGCTCATCTCATTTCTTGATGAACACCAGCATCTCGAGCTTCCTCACTCGTTTCACGTGCTTCCTCCGAGTTGGCTCTGAGTATCGGGACACGAAATCTTTTGTTGAGTATGTCCAGATGCCGGACACTTCGTACTCTGTACAGCTGGGCTGTGGATCACATTTCGCGCAGGACAGATGGGCCGATTCTGTTGGGGCCGTCCGGTGGACAGCCAGTAGGTGTCTCGAGAGCCTCCTTTCTAAACGAAAAGCTAGCTGGGGGAATTCATCGCCGATCTCGTCTCTCGAAACGGTCCCTGTCTCGATCGCGACCTCCCCGGTCGTGTCTGGGCCCACCCCGACCTCTGTCGTCACGGCGGTAACCCCTCTCAGCGCCACCACGGCCGCGGCGGTCAAAACCAGAACCATGCTCGTCGCGGCGCCTGCGCGGACTCCTGCTCCGGGACCTCTCGCGCCTTTCATAGTGCCGCCGGTCGTCGTCTCGTGAACTGCCGCCCTCGGGGTTTCTGCTGCTTCGTTGATCCCGGTTGTGACGCCGCTTCATATCATCATCACCATACACCATGCCGTACTTGCTTCCCTCCTCGTCATACTCGTCGCGATACTGTCTCCTCCGCTCGAGTTCCGCCGCCCCACCGTAGCCGCCCCGTGACGCGTGAGTCTTGCGCTTCTGGGTCTCGTCCTGCCTCCACGCTTCACTGAGTTTGCTGACGCTCTGAGAAAAGTCGACGTGTATCCGACGGTCGTCGATCAGGACGTCTTGCATCTTGGAGTAGGCGGCTTCGCACGAGGCCTTCTCCTCGTACTCGATAAAGGCATACTGGAGACTATCGCCGGTCTTCCTGTCCCGGATGACTTCGCAACTGAGGATCTTGCCAAAGCGACCAAAGATGAGCTCCAGATCCTCGTCGGTCGTGACCGGGTTCAGTTTGCAAACGAAGAGGACGTTCTCCGGCGGCTTCACCTCGGCGAACGGTAGGTCTCCCATGAGTTCGAGTGTCAGAGCATTTGCCCTCGCATTCTGCTCGCGGCGGCGCCGCTCCGCCTCCTCCTCGTCGATATCTGCTCCCTCAAGCAGAGACTCCTCGTCCGCGATGCGGACAGTTGCGAGCTGTGCTTTGGTGGGTTGTGGGGAACTGCTAGGCTCCCGCAAGCCCTCAGGGTCAGGGTAGGGATCGTCGAGTATTATCGTATGGTTGATGCGGATGTCAACCAGGGGATGGCCCTTCTCATCTGTGATTGCGCTGTTAATCTTGTCGAGGATGTCAAAGCCCTCTACCACCTTGCCAAAGATGGCGGCCTTGCCATCTAGATAGTCCGTATCATCGCCCAGGGTGACGATGAACTGCGATGCCGCGACCCTGGTTTCGGGATCCGAGGTCAGGGGTACTGTGACCATGCTGACTGTGCCCTTCTCCGCGTGCTTGAGCTTCGGATGGAATAAAGCCGGAAACGCCTTCTTGCGCCTGTCGCCTGATAGCAGGCCCCATATGGATGTTCCACCATCTGAATCGGGCGATATCGGGCCTAGGGGATCGCCAGTCTGGAAAGAGAAGTTCTTCTGGATCGAATGTACAGGCGCAAAGTTGTAGTACTTGACTTTGCAGAGCTTCAAGAAGTTCTCGCAAAGCTTGGGTGCATAGTCTACGAGCAGGTCGATGACGATATCACCGGAACTCGTTTCTATGAGAACCGACATTTCCGGAGTGAATGTAGGTGAGGCAATGGGAATGGGTGACGGCAGTAGAGAATCCACGGCTATGAGTTTGGGCAGGAAAGGCCAGTGTGCTGTGCATCGTGAAGTGGAACTCCTGTGCCACTGTCGAGGATGCCGATTTCTGATTCCTCCAAGTTTGGTCACGTGAGTGAAACACACTGTCCATTTTCCGGCGCAAAGGAGTTTATTTACAGCAAATATCAAGGGTGAAATGATTAACTACTCGGAGACTCCAATTACATCAAATGTTATTTCCCATTAACAAGGGATCTAGCTGCCATATAGCTTCCACTGTCACAGAGTAGGGAGTCTCGTCTCGATCCCATTTTTCCGGACTGACACATATAGCTCCTAGTTTCCTGGTGCGGTTGCGAAATATGGATCCTGCCTCATCTCGCTCTTGACAGGAGCAAAACATTCGTCTGGGTGATTTCAAGATTGATCCCAGATGTCCAGTAGTGCACCCTAATAGGCTTCGAGTAGTGATAACTATCGAAATTGAATGTAAAAAGCACGGAGAGGAATGCAGCAGCAGGTCCGGCAGAGGATGGAAAGGTGTATATAACCTCTAGCACTGGTGGAGGGGGCGAGCGGAGACTTCGTGGGCCAGGGACGGAGGAGGACGGCTTTTCTTCGGCTGCGTGGTGGTTGCGCCCTTCTACAGCAACAAAAGGAACGGTGGGACTACTAGGGATCGTGGCAGTGGAGAGACACGGGAGTTATCTTCGCCGGTTGCGCCGTAGTAAACTTGACGGGGAGGCGGAGGCATATACGTCGCCGTTAGTCGATAAACCCTGGCGCACAACGGTGCTACTTATGATAACACTCTCTTGGTGATTTTCTTACCTTATTGCTGGCGGCGGAGGCGACCGTCTTGCGGGCAGCGGGAGCGGCTTTCCTGGCCGACTTGGGGAGGGGAGAGTCCGACACAAGCTGCGAGTCCGCGGGCAAATGGACCTGCAGCGGATGGCGCGGGGACGGCTACTCTCTCGAGACGTGTAAGGAACGCTTCAGACGAGGGTCACTGCGACCTGACAACAAAGACACTGGACATACCTGGGCCGGGGCAAGGTCACTAGCCGCGGTCTCGTCGCGAGACGAGGGTTGCAGGTGAGCGGTTACTATATAGGGTTGGAAGCATATAGCGGCAAGAAGAGGTGCAGTTGAATAGGATAAACTGGGTAGTGATCAAATTGAGGTGAAATATGTTCTTAGTTGAGAACGAATGACGACTGATAAAGAGGTACGAGCAGAAGACTTAGAAACCCCATAACTTGTGTGTATGAATGATGTGAAAAGTGAGCTTGGCGAATACGTCGATACACTGTAGGTATTATTGATATCAATGGAGGTGACGACCCTATTGATCTTACCAGTAGCACCTCCCAAGTGTTGAAACTGCCGGTGCTCCCACCCACTATTGCCGAACTTGATGTTGTTGGCCGCCCTTGCCAGTGCTGCACGGTTGGCGAATTTGTTGGTGGCAAGAACGGTGCATTCACTGATCGTCTCTCTCTCTCTCTCTCTCTCTCTCTAGCCCGTCTCAGAATGGAATATGGCCCCCGGAACCACAGCTGGAAGTGTTCATTCTTGAGCGACAACCAGGTGTGGAAATTTGATACTACTGCCCAACTGCGTTTTCATCAAATTGTAGTGCACTCTGTTCACCTGAACCACATGCACAAGGGACATGGTCACGGAGTATCATTTTCGCACGTTCAGATGCTGGCACGGAGACAGCCTCCACTCCCACTCTGCGCCACTTGTCCCACCTATGCATCACGGAAGGACGGCCACCGAGTAGGTTGAAGGTGTTATACTAGGCCAGGGGAAACCTTATCTCTAGTAAAGTTCGTGTTTTCAGCTAGGGCGGTGGAGCTGCTCCACCTCCTAGCGATTTGGTCGAATACAGAAAATACTGCCTACATGTGGGAGGAGTAGCATCAATCGAGCGGGTCATGGATATCTGGGTTGCCCTCTAAGGTAAGAGACTGGGGGGATGAGTAGTGTAGTGTAGTTCCTTCCACTGACTGGACGTTTTCAATTGATGTTTAGTTTCGTCAATCAATGCATGTGGTATTTGATTGTTCTTAAGATCAATTTGATGTTAGAAACCAAGATCCCAGCCGTTGTTTATCACGTGCGTGTTCGAGCCGGTAGGTTTGTATCATTAAATTGAGCTCCTCTGGACGTGATCCGAGATTGCATGCACGGCATTGGGAACACGGCTCGCGTCCCGCTGAGGAAACGTCTAGAAACGTGCAACATGCCAAGATGAAGAAAAATGCTTCTTTCTGCAGATTAAACCGATCAAGTTTCTCCGATGCACCCTCACCCCCCTTTTTTGTCCTTCGCAAAAGAGTCTCGAAGTTGGGAAGAGGGGACTTTTCGAGGTGCTTCGGTCCTTCTCGCCCCGGGTGTATGCAAGGGGTGAAGCACTACAGCTCCACGCATGGCGTTGCCAGATAAGCAATAGCACGGGGTGTTAAGAGTCCCCTTGCGTGGCAAATGCATTTCAATTTTCTGGGATCCTTCCGAGTACGAAATTACTCACACTACATGTGCCCTTTGTGCAGAGCAACTGAGCTTTGCTTTTTCTACTCCCGTGGTTGCTCTGGAAATATTGGGCTGGAAACCTCCTGCTGGGTGATATGTTTGCGATTCTGCGCGAACGCCAGCCAGGGGCTTGTGGCCGATCCGTCGAAGCTGTTGTGGCTACCGGCATCGTAAGGGTGGCCGCGGAAGGCAGCGCCGGTGGCAAAGTGATTCGACACGAGATAGACATGGATGTATTGATCCATGTCTACGAAAGTAACGGAGCTAGGCACTGATGGGTTTCGAGTTCCGTGACGGACGCCCAGCGATTTAGTATAGTCTGGCCAATTGTTGCATCGAGGAAGCAACCCTCCGGCTTCGTTGAATTTAAGCTATACCGCACTTCGGTATATGTCTCCTTTCAAGGCTTGAGTTCCTAGCTCCGGCGTCCACAGATCAATAGCTTGGGAAAGCGTCGATCTCAGGGCTGAGGATGGAGCCGCTCTCACAAGTACGTGTATGTCCGCCAACGAGACACTCAGACTGACGACGCTCACCCTCCACGACCGAGAATGCGGCCGAAATAAACCCCTTGAAGCTTAGCTCCAACGTTTGACATGGGACTGAAGCTGACAAGAGATAGTGTACTTTCGTTTCATGCATCATTACTCCGTACAGACCCCGTAGTCTAGTACGTACATCAAGGCTCCGTCCCTTGAACGGGGGACCCCTACGGCTGGGGTCTGCTCCACACATGAAGGTGCGGAATGGCGGGAGCAAATGGTTCTTCGCGCCTCGTATGGCGCACTAAGAACGCAAAGAGGCTTAGTCTCTCTGTTGCGCTGGGACTGCCCCTCACCCAAGCTGCGAGTCAGGAACGTGACAGTGCCCGTACGTCCTTGACATGGATCTGAGTTGTATGGCTTTATTGACGTTTTCTTGCGGGCTCCATGTCTTTGCCGCTTGCACTCTTCTTCACATCTGCACATATGGCTGGCGAGACGTAGATGATGTGGCTAACCGGACCAGAGGAGCGCCTATCCGGCAGAAGAATCCGGCAGAGGAGTAAGGTTTGGCTCGAGGTTCAGGCTCATGGTAACTGCTGACGCTTTGCTTGAACGGGTCTCAACCTGCCTGGAATAGCGTAAACCAATATCTGCCGTTTCTTCTCATCTTCATGTTCGAATAATCGTACCCCCTGCGCCATTTTTGCCGGTATCTCCGATGATTGATCTTATTGCTTGCATGGACTATGCTGTCCAATCCCTGCCATCATTGATATGTACGTAGGAGCGAGCCACATGAGCGCAAGCTGACAGTTCCCGGGCGTCACATCTTGACTCTTAATATTCGAGCTAGCTTGGTCCGACAAAACAGTCGAATCAAACATTTAATATCGGGAAGGAGATCGAAGGCGGCCCTGTCCCGTGTCCCGAGGATCCGGGACATTGGATGGTATTGATCAATGCAACCGTGACCCCCCCATACACAACGGGAAAAGGGCGGGAAAATGAAATCAAAACATAATACGTAGTCTGTGTCGGTGCGGGACGGCATTGCTTAGTGGAGGCGTGGGCGCACCAGACAACTACATGTACTGAGCTCTGTGCCGCTCTCTGTCATTTGATTGCACTCTCTGGTCTCCATCGCTCTTAACTGCACCTGCCGGCTTCCTCACTATTGAGAGCACCAGCCCTTCCGTAACAGCGCCTCGTCAAATCCTTGTCGCAACTCCCGCCTCTGGGCACAAGCGCGACCGGAGCGTCCAGCACGATCGTGATACCAGGGGACTCATCGAGCCCTCCTCGCACCACCCTGAAGCAGCGAATCGCTCTTCTGAATTTCTTGCCGCTTCTGAGGTAACCGGATCATTCCACATCTACCAACTAAGATCGGCGACGAACGAATCTACTGTCGATTTTTCTACCTGTTCTCAATCGCGGCTTCATCATAACCCGTCTGGTTCCTCCGTCGGCGTGCTCCAGGCCGAGCAGAGCCCACCTGCCCAACAGCTCCCTACCTTGGCGTTCGAAAGGAATCAGCCTCCCGACCCAAGTGAAATTGGGTAGCCTCGCACCACCCGCACCCGCACCAGCCCTGGGCTGATACGAAGGGGAAAACCCCAAACCCCGGATGCGGGTCAGACTTTGTCGGACAATGAAATGAACATATCATTTAGGACCCCATCGATGGATGAATCGTTCACCACTAGATCACAAAGCACACTCTTCAGGGCGCCGCCGACACACCATTGGCCCGAGCCTACAGCCTCCGGCGCCGCCCAATCCGCGGAGAAACCATGGACGGCAGAGCCCCCGCTAGCACCAGCGCCCACAGCGCCAGCAGCGCCAACACCACCCCCGGCACCGGCGCCAGCACTAGCACCACCAACGTGCGCTCGACGCTTCAAGTTCGGTCCAACGCCCTGCCTGCCCATGCTACCATCAGGGCGGTGACACCTGAGCCCGATGACCTGAGCGCTGCCACTAGCAACAACCCCCTCTCCCCCGCCACCGCCCCCGCTGCTATCATTTCGAGCAATAACCCGACCCTCGCCCAGGCTGGCAGCTCCGCCGGCAGCTCCATCACCACCACAATCATTAGCACCACCACCAACCCGAATCTTACCGCGCCATCCTCCATCACCACGGCCAGCCTAGGCTTCACGAGCACGACTCCACAGCCCTCGTCGACCTTACACAAGCCTCGTCCCGGCCTCAGCCCGACCTCTCCGCAAGACTCGCCCAGGACCATCCCCGGTGGCCCAATTCGACGACAGGGCATAATATTCAATGATATGTTCGATGGCCCTTCCGACGAACCTCCCGTCCCCTCCTCTAGTCCTCCTCCACCACGCCTTCCCCCCAGGCAACGAACGTACACAATGGAGGCTCCGACCATCAGGCCTCCCGTCGTTGCGTCGATGACGGCCAACGAAAGTCGTCGGCGGATTGGTTCTTTCTCGTCGGCGAGCTCGCAGGCCATGGCCGACGACCACCGCAGTGCAGCTCAGCCCTTGGAGTCACTTGGCTTCCCTTCAATCGTGCCCACCCGGCAGGCTGCCGAAGACTCTCCCAAGACCAATGTGGCCAAGGATAAGAAGCTGTCTGCGCGTCGCCTAATAAAACGGCAATCCTCTCGTCCCACGTCGCCGCTGATTTCCCCACCCCCGTCGGTCGACTCGCTCCCTCTCCCGATTCCCACCGACGATGCGAACAAAATCCTCCTCCTAATGAAAACCCTCTGTGGTCGAATGAGGGGCGACATAGAGTACCAGTCGGAGCCTTCGGGGCCGTGGAACGCTGGTACTGCCTACATTGAAGAGGAGAAGGGTAGCCTCAAGTTCGATTCCGGACAGGACGGCCCATTTCACTCCACGCTGATAAACGATCTCCGTGGCTGTCGTGTCATCCCAGTCGACTACCCCGACAAGGGGCGGTACAACTGCCTTGAGATCATCACGTCTAGTCCCCTAGTGGACTTGATTCTAAGACCACTGGTCTCCGAGGAGATTGATCTGTGGCTGGCTGCGCTCCTTTGCTGGCAGCAGCTACGGCCATCCACCGGCTTGTCCAGTAGCGGCAAACCGACCAGCCCTGTTACTCCCGTCCGCCCCGAGCTCAAACGCCGGACGTCTTCCAACGGACAAGGGATGAAGCCCACGAGTATAATTAAAGTGGGGAAGGTCATGCTCTGGGACAAGGGGCTCGCGACCTCGCCTCGCGCAATCGTGAAGCGTCCCTCCACGCGGGATCTGCGGTCACCTGCCACGTCCTGGAGGCGTGTGTCCTGCATACTACAGGACAATGGTGAACTCAAACTCCTTACCGAAAGTGACAGCTCAGTCCTCTCTGTCATCGAGCTCTCACAACTCTCACGGTGTGCGGTGCAGCAGCTGGACAAAACCGTTCTGGACGAGCAGTACTGCATTGCAATCCTCCCTATATATTCCTCCACATCCACTCAGCTATCCATTTTTAGGCCGGTCTACATCGCGCTTGACACGAGGGTGCATTTCGAAGTGTGGTTCGTTCTTCTCCGAGCTTTTGCAGTCCCGGATATCTACCGCTTCGATCCCGAGGGCCAGGACGGCGCAGTCGAGGTAGCTCATCGACACTCCAAGGTCGTCGACGGCATGTTCCGAGTCGAGAAGTCGCTCACTCTGCGCATCACCGAGGCCAAGATCCGGCCCAGAGGTACCGGTGCCCTGGACCTACCTTCTTCGAGAAGTGAACACCACGACGCATATGTCGGCAACTACCTGGCGGAGGTGATATTAGACGGCGAGGTGCGAGCAAGAACGACTACGAAGTACCAGACCAAGAATCCCTTCTGGAGGGAAGACTGCGCGTTTCACGACCTACCTCCTCGGCTCCCCTATCTCTCTGTCATCCTCAAAAAGGTCGAGGGCCACGAAATGCCACACCATCACCAGGGCCCAATCAGCCACAAGCCGACCAATCTCACCGAAACCCTCTGCGGCTCCGTCGATATCCCCCTCACAGACCTTGAGCGCGGTCGCGACCACGAGCAGTGGATGCAGATCCTCGACGGCAAACAGCAGTGCATCGGCACAATGTACGTGAAGCTGCATCACGAGGAGCTCGTGGTCCTCCTCGCAAAGGAGTACCAGCCCTTATCCGAGCTTCTGCACCGCTTTCCCTCGGGCCTGACCTCACAGATAGCCGAAGCCCTCCCGCGTTAATTCATCACTTCTACTAAAACTTTTACCACAACCTGGGAAATTACACATATGAGGTTTTTCAC
>JAXQGT010000484.1:0-11188 GCA_037040375.1 Basipetospora sp. M8501
GGAGTAGCGAGACGTGTGTGTACCAATACAGGTAAGAGACGGTATCTTATTAGGGAACTACTGTCTATAACAACATTGACTCTGAGATCCCAAGCCCGGTGCTGAGTACCGCGTGCCGGCCGGTTTGGCGTGCTTCCTCCCAGCCTACCCGATGTGCTCTGATGCTGCTTCCCTCTATTTTGTCTAGTGAAAGAAGTCCAAAGACCTGACACCTTCCATGCTCTAATAATGCTTTCGCTCTAATTCTCACTTATCACAATGTCACAAGTCAACCTCGCACCTCCCATTACCTCATGACATCCTATACGCATCCGACTTAGAGGCGTCCCTCCGCCACAAATTTCCTCACGAACCCGAGCAGGGGAACCATCCACTCCCTCGAGACGGGGACGTAGTGACCGCCGGGGTGCACCGCGACGATGGGATCCTCGCACCGGTCCACGAGACCCCTGCTCCTCGACTCCTCGACCACGGTGTCCAGCCCCCCGATGTAGTGCAGCGTGGGGGTGCGGATCTTGGGCTCGTAGCACCACCGGACCTCGTCGACGGGCATGTAGAAGCCCGAGTAGATGACGGCGAAGCGCAGCGGGCGGCCGGCGTTGGCGTCGCGCAGGTCTTGGAGCCATGGGCCGGCGGCGGACGACAGCTCGGGTTCGGGTTCGCGGTGCGGGTGCTCCATGGCGGAAGCGACCAGCGCTGCCAGGGCGCCGCCCTGGGAGAATCCCACGACGCCGTCCACGCCGCCCGCCTCGCGGATGGACGACGCTACGGCCTGCATTCCGAGCGGGAGGCCCCTGATCACCGGCGAGGTCGGGTCGCGGCGGAACCAGGCCCACCTATCAATCTCGACGTCCTCGTCCGGCTGGACGTCCACGGGCGTTATGGTACCCGACGACGAAGCGGGGCGCGGCCTTGTCGTCGTGAGCGTCGAAGGGGCGGGGCTGCTCGTATTGGGCGCGGGCGCGAAGCCGGGGATGTCGGCGGGCGAGAGGCGGATCGGAGCGGTGGGGTAGATGAAGGTCAGGGTGGTGTTGAGGGGCGCGAGGGTCTTGGAGAGCTGCTTCTCGACGGCGCGCGTCTTTGCGCGGAAGAGGGAGCCGGACTGGGTGTAGCCGTGGAGCAGGAGGATCTTGAACTCCTTCTTGGGCGGTTGCGGGGGCTTTGCGCTCTTTTGTCGCTGGCTGTTCTGGTTCTGACTCTTTGGAATTGCCGCAGTCTGGCCATCCTGGGGAGTGGGCGGGAGCGAGGAGTCCCTGCTCACTTCGGAAGAAGCGGGCGTGTCGGTCATGGTGGTGGTGGTTCTGAACGGAGATGATGGGAGGGTGGAGAGTGGCCTCGAGCAGTGGATGCAACTCAGACGAGCGATTGATCTGGCAATCGTAATCATGGACGAGGGATTAGAGCCAGGGCCGATGTAGGCTTCTCGAAGACGATATCTAAGTTAGTTCTCGGGGTGAAATTTTGCCTAGAAGCGAGAGTATATTGGTAAGTACATGAACCTTCGAAGGCAACATGGCGGGGCCCCGAAACTGAAGGCAGGCACCTCCGGGTATAAAGCGCAGTGCCGGGTTTAATCCAATTGATGGAAGCACAGGTACCAGGTTGGAAGGTGACTTATTGAGCCGAGAATATTCCGGTACCTGGCGCTTTCCCACGCAGCTCAGATTGCTAGGTTGTTAGGTATCGATCACTTGCTCTTTTACTCGCGCAATCACTCACATCGACTCTGAGGCCGTTGGACGGTGATAATACTCTGTGGACGCTGAATATGCATAAAGATATGTACGCAGTCCCTGAATATATGTACTGCCAGGGCGCAAGGCAATATGTACAGAAAAACCCCCATGCCCTATGCTATTTACCTCGGGGCGCTTCCTTGTCAAGGTAGACTCATGAACAACTCCTCCATCTTCCGGTAATTCGGTGTCCTACAACCATGCATGTTAGAAATCTTCAGTTACTATGAGAGAAAAGGGCAACCGGAGTTATCTTAAGGGGGCAAACTCACCCGAGTCCCGTCACAGGATCCCACCCCTCCGTCGCCCTGAATCCGTCCGTCGCGCACCCCGGGTTCTTCCCGTGTCGAATGTCGTTGAGCACGCTGGGGTTCGCGTACAGAACGGGATTCACGAAACCGACCGGGGACTTGCCTGCCATTAACCTCTTCTCGTTGATGAGCGTGAGCATCGCCGCGAAGACCGGTGCCGATGCTACAAAAAGCCCGAAAAAAAAACATGGTCAGCTACCGGGAAGAGAAAGAAGGGGGGTGCCATTTCCCCATCGCGGTGGTAAACGTACCTGACGTCCCGTAGGAGAGGGTAAAGTTCCCGTTGACCCCCGTCACGTAGTTTGCCCCGTTCGCGCTCACGTCGGGATACCCCCTCGCCGCCCGCGAGTCGTTATACCTCTCCCCGTCGTACGGCGGCGCAAAGTCGCGGTAGTACTTCATCACCGCCAGCTCCTGATACCCGGGCAACTCGAACACGTTGGAGAAGCCGCCGCCCGAGCGGATGACTTTCTCGCACGCCACCTCGCCGCTCCGGACCGTGGAACCTTCCATGACCTCGGTGGCGCCCACGCTCGTCACGTAGGGGCACGTGCTCGGGAACGACGGGTTGAAGATGCCGCCCTCGAGGTTCCCGCTCTGGTACGCGCCCGTCAGCGGGTCGAAGCACTGGTTCTTGTTTCCCGCGACGCCGAAGTCGCCCGACGCGAAGACGAGGGATACGCCCTGGAGGCCGAGCTTCATGTACTCGGCGCACTGCCGGCGCTCGTACCGCGCGCTCAGGTCGCCCTCGTTGTACGCGTAGCTCGTGCTGATGACGTTGACGAGCGGCGCCGTGCCGCACGCCTCGTCGGCGGGGTACTGGCCGTCGATGTTGGGGTCGCGCGAGCCGCCGCCCTCAAAGGTGCAGTAGCTCGCGTCGACGGCGTCGAGGAAGTTGTTGATGCTGCCTCCCTGCACCGTGTCGCCCACCTGGTACAAGGTCACCTGCTGCGGGTACACGAGGCTCATGGCGTACTCGAGGTCGAGCGCGGACTCGCCGTTGTAAAAGTAGGACTGGTGCTCCGTCTGGACGACGCCGTTGGCGACGAGCTCGATGATGGGCGGCTTGCCGACGAGCCGGGGCTCAAAGTCGGCGAAGAAGAGGTCGAGGTCCTCCTGGAGAAACGCCTGCGGGGTGTACTCGACGATGCCCAGCGTGTTGTTGGCCACCCGCGAGGTTCCCGGCGGCATCGAGTACAGCGCCCTGAGGCAGGCTGGGGTGATTTTGAGGTCGCACTCGGTGAGGTCGTGGAGGACGTTGGTGACGGCTTTGTGGTGGTTGGTGACGACTTTGCGGTGCTTCGGGAGGGTGAGCGTGTGTCCGACGGGGTCGCCCAGGATTCCAGATTCCCCGGTCCGGATACCAGACACGGGCTGGAGGAGTCGTGCTGGCAGATTCCGCCTTTTGGCCTTTATTTCGTCGTCGTCGTCGTCGTTTGGCAATGGCAGCTGGACGCCTGGTCTGTCTTCCCCTATCCGCTGGTCGAAGTGGACCGTTGGTGTAATGATGTCTATGTGCCTCGCAACGTCTTCGGGGATGTGATAGCTGTCGCAAGCGATGTGAACCTGGCCGCTATCGTGGGTGAAAATGTGGTACTCCGTCTGTAACAGGCGCTCCGCTTCATCAGCCGAGACTGTGAGGGTTATCCAGTTCCTCCCCTTTGACAGGGCTGTTCTCGTTCTGCTGATCCCTTCGTCTTCCAGCCACGAGATCACAGCATCTATCGTCTCGTCATCCGGAGCAAAAGTATCGATGATCTTTTCCTGCGACCAATGCTGCCCGTACGATGGCGAGCTCGGATCGGAAACTTGCTGAATGAACTCATCGGCGCGGTCGAGATTGCGCTGCGAGAGTCCGATCCTGATGGGAAGCGAGTGCGACCTGGGTAGCCGAGTATGCTTGGACCAGCTAGTTGTCGTCGACCTCCTCTCCAGCTCGACATGGTTTCTCGGTTTCTTTGGTGACACTGGACTTGCCACCGTTACCGATGCCAGGATAGTAGCTGTCACCGCCAGAAGAGCGCCCGGTCTCATTGTTCCACTTAATGAAGCTCAGCCAGACACCGAGATCCAGGGAGAGGTCATTGCACTGGAACCTGGTCCTACGGAGCTACAGGAGAGGTAGGCGGGCCCATGGGCTGTTATGGGAGTCTCCCACAATAGGACAAGACACACTTCCATCAAGGTCTCCCCAATCTAAACCCACCGTGCCGCCATCTGATCCCTGGTTCTTGGAAAAAAGAATACAGTATCCCGACCCGCCAATTAATGACAACGTGAGGGCATTGCATTGGCCCCAGAGGAGCTCCTCTGGGCACGGTCACTAATATCGTATCGTGGGGAATTGAATTGCAGAGGGTGTCAGGCGTGCGCCGAGAAGGAGCTCCAACCGCCCCATAAGCCTCCCAATAGGTGATTGTAATTGGAAGCTGAAGTTGACAAGGCGTTCGGCTCGGTAAGTGGAATATAAAATAAGCGATCCCATAGGGCAATGCGGTGTCCTCATGATTTGGGTGAGCCGAGGGGGGCCCCTCTCGTCTCTTATTATTGAGGATAGATGGGATGGTGGAGTGTTGAAATCAATCTGATCAATGGCTAAATGTGGTGTCCTCTGCCTTTGACGAGAATTAGACGAGCCGTCCCCAGTTGCCCCCTTGGGCCTTGGGCACACGCTTGGGACTTGGGGGGAGGAGGGCTTCCACAAATATTCCATCGCCATATTATCCGTACCATTAATCAATACAGGTACATTTCTGTATTGACCTGTTTTCCCCGGGACTGGATGAAGTTGGGCTTGTTCATGCACCTCGCTCGCCTTCCACCCCTCCCGGCATGAGGAGTTTTTTTCTCGGCATGGGTTATTTTTGGAGCTTTCTTCCGATTACTGAATGTACGAAGCTGACGTCTCGTGTAACTCATGTGCAGGCGATGCCGCTTTTTTATTCCCCAGGATTTCGTCCCATGCACGCACTCGACTCAGTGCCAGCCTCGGGTTCGCCGCTCCAGATGGCCCGCGAAGGAATCTTGAATATATTGAGCAATTCAGTCCTGGGTGGGTAGCACCAGCTCTGCACGCCATTTTCTCGGACCTACCTCTCAGCTTGAGAGAGAAAGGTACCGTCAGGAATCGGGCTACTAGGGTTCTCGTTAAGAAGAAATGTGCACCTATTTTCCAGTGGCCGTTACATCACGAACCTTCTTCAGGAGAGTTCTCATACACCATCAACTTCATGTCTACCCCCATGTAGGTAGATACGGTAACTTCGCAACCACTATACTTCGAAGAGTACCACAAGCCCAACATTTCATTCCATACAAAGGAAAGCGACTCTGCTTGTGGCTACTGTAGTGTAGCAGGCATAAATGCGCAACTATTGTATCAGGATGGTATCCCAGGTTGTAGAAACCCACCATTTATGACGATGACAATACATTAGACGATTCCCAAGCCAAGGACGAATGCGGCAAGTTGTTTTGATGAAGAACAAGAAAGAAGAAGCAACACACGATGCCGAGCGCAGTAATCTTGAGCTGTCGCCATCGTCAATATTCGGGCTAGAGAGCAAGAGTTTGTCTTCTCCTCCAGGCGAAGAATTAGCGTATCCTCGGTGTCAGCCCGTCGTATAAAATATAGATATTAACGGGAATATAGTCGGAAGAGCCAGACTGTGCTGTTCAGCGGCACCACTGCTTCTAGTCCACGGCCCCTAGCTCCGAGCAGGAGACGGAGGCCGGGATAGGAAGATCGGCAGTGCGGGGCCGCCCCAGCATCAAAAACTGAGGTTCTTCAGGCCACCAGAAAACTCACAGGCCGGGCCGAACCTCGGATGAGGCGCCGTAAATCTCCGGGTCTTAGATTCGGAGCCCCTGAATGCCAAACCAGCCCAACGGCTTCGCGGGTCCAATACATGGTAGATCATGGAAAGGTTGCAGAGTGCCGTTTCAAATTTGGGCGAGTCTCGACCTGTGCAAGCCGAGTTGTTTAATTTGATTTTCTTCTTAATGGCAAATCATTCGATAGGAGGAAAAAGGGGGAAGAGATCAGAACCCTGACGATGCGGCAGTGGCTCAGAGGAAATTAGCTGCATGATGCACAACACAACATGTATTCACATCTACGTTGTGCCTAGTGTCAATCCTACAGCACGCCGAGGCCCGACGCATCATACAGACTATATGATTCCGTGCAAGACCAGCGAGGAGCAGGGAC
The DNA here is from genome assembly GCA_037040375.1 of Basipetospora sp. M8501. NCBI lineage: Eukaryota > Fungi > Ascomycota > Sordariomycetes > Microascales > Basipetospora > Basipetospora sp. M8501. The sequence goes on from JAXQGT010000484.1 coordinate 6,258, forward strand.
GAGGCCTCGCGTGTTACCTTTGCTCCCTCGGTAGTTACCACCAAGCATCAAATGTGATGTGAGGGGAGAAAAGGTTGCACATCAAAGGGGCTATCCGATAGACGCATGTAAGTATGTACAGGCCACTCCAATCACGAGCTTGATCCTCGCCGCGTTCAGCGGAGTCGAATTGTTGCTGTTTACGGTGCACCGGCATCGGCTGCGGGAAACGGCGGTGGTGGCACCGAAGATAGAGCACCGGCCGGCCCCACATCCGCGGGACCGGGCGGCTTCAAGTCGCTGGCGGTCGATGCATATGCAATTGGCGACGAGCATCCCAGAAGATGCAAACCGAGGCAGCATGCAGCAATGACAGCCGGCCATAATGTACATCAATTTCTTGATCGATACAGTGTATTGGTTACCGAAATATAACCTCATGCGGACCGGATTGGTATAATCACAAAATTAACCTGATCTCGTCCATATTTCACCGAAACGCCCTCTCCTTCCTCTCTTTCCCTCTCTCGCTCACCCCCCAAAACGGGTGTCTTGACCTCTACTCTCAAGACCGGATGCACCCGGACGACATTTTCGTCCTGCCATCGCCATTAGTCGATGGAACTGTTAATAACATCCCCGATTACGCCGTGGGCTGTGATACTCTAGAGCATGAATATGTCCGCAAGGAAACAGAATCCGCGGGCTTGCTGTCCTGTAACTCGGCCGCAATTCTGAACAAGCGAGGCGCGTTTCATTCATGTTATACCTGACGCGGAAGCCTCATCGTACTCGGTCCCGTGTTGCGCATATAGCCGAAAGCAGTTGAGCAGGACGCCAAGCCGCCGCATACTCTGCACAGCCCGTTGGACCAACAGCATTAGTTCGGCAGTAGAGAGTCAAGTTCAAGTTGTGCAAGGCTCAACTTGATTTATATATAAAGACGACTTCTTGGTGGCCTTAACCCCTGTTCCCTCACGCGGCCTCTATGCTCGATTATCGCCCTATTGCTATTTCTTTAGCATCGACCGCAATGCACTTCATTTCCTGGGCAAGATGGCCCCTTGTGGCTTCCATCATCGGTGTCGGTGTCGGTGCTGCCGGCGGCGTGGTGGAAGTGGACCTCGTCTTCCCGCGGACCAACGACACGTACGTGCCCACCCCGTGGATGCCCGTCGTCTTTGCCATCCAGAACCACGAACTCGCGCAATTCATCCAGCCTTACATCGATTACGAAATCCTGAGCTTGGATGATGGCTTCGAGATCCTCGACGGTGCGAACACATTCGGCCTCAAAAGCGCGAATTGGTCTGGCCCGGAACCCTCGCTGTATTACCATCACTTCGACACTCTGTTCAAAACAGAGGGTCGTTATGGGATCCGATGGAGCGTCATCTACTACAACTGCTCAACGGACTCCTTCACACGTCAATGGACAATGTCGAGCCACCGGATCCGCAATGAGATTGTCGAGTTCACCATCGCGGCTTCCGGCAACGAGGTGGATCTCGTCGCTGCTACCGCCGACGAGACCTGCCCCGGAGAGCCGGCGGTTGTCATCGAAGTCAGCGGCGAAACCGTGCCAACCCCCGTATCAGACTTTACCTACATTTTCGTCCAAGAGTCGTGTGCAGTCTTGGAATCCCCGACCGAACCTACGCCTACGCCAGATCCCTGTCGGGTCACAATCGACGCGGCCGTTACCGAAAGCATGCGTGCCTCCTTGGTTGCCCGCCAGTGCTGGCTGCACGAGAGTCTTCGGTCCAACGAGACAATTGACTGCCCGCCGGAAGAGGATGCTGCGCAGCGACTGGCCGCTGCTACGGGTGTGGTGTGCTTGGCAGCTGCACTCGGAGCGATTGGTTTCCTCCTAACATAAGCATCAAAATGTTAGCGTGGGAAGAAAGCAAGCATCAAATCTTGAAAGTTAGCAGTGGAGTAATGTTTTAATGTTTATTCATCGACTGACGGTCCGATACACGAAGGCCCCTGATGGCGCCCGAGAAGATATCCCGCTCCCTCCGAGAGAGGTCAGAGTTCCACATACTGGGTAAGAGGGGCCAAGAAGGTTGTCTACCCGCAATACAGGAGATGATGAGAAGTTCTATGGTCTCGTACCTGCCATGCAGCGAGGACGGGGATGGAGAGCAGCTGTTATTGCAGGGCGCGTTGAGGAGTCAGATTCTCGCGGATCCCAACATCAAGGAAGTGGAAAGCGAGGAAGAGAGGCGCGTGAGGAGATTTTACCGGACTAAAGCGGGAGGTGAGGGGCCGGCTAGGATCTCGGAGGTAGCATTTAAGGGGCATAAATTTGAGGCTTGGTTTAGACAATTGGCTATCGATGCCGTTTCGGTTGGCACAGGACAGGGTCTATATTAGCGAGCTTTAGAAGGAAGGAGGCAAACCTCTCTCCTCTAGGGACATTCTGTGCCTTCGTACAGCTACGGACTTACTTTTGCCTGGCTCATTGAACACAACGGAGGGTGTTGTGAACGTAATCGAGGAAACAGCTCGTAAGTGGCGACGCCTGTGTACCTTAATCAGAGGTGGAATTCGCGTGCTATTGTCTGATTCTCCAAGGGGGTGTAGGAAGACGTAATGTGTAATCACATGGCAATTCTGAAGGCTTAGCCTGCCTCAAGGCGCCGCAGTTGGAAGGGATTCTTGTTCAATTCTCCAACATTTATTTTCTCCTCTGTCCTTCTCTTACGACTTATGAGCCTTGGCCTCGACATACTTTTGGTATGTAAGCTGCTGAAGCGCCCGCTGCTCATTAATAATCTCCCAGAGCTCGTCGCTCGTCTCCCCGGCGGAACCCGAAGCAGACGTGGGCTGTTGAAGGGCGAAGACGGCTGACTCTAGTACATCCGTGGGGAACCCTTGGGCGGCCAACATCCGTTGCATCCTCGACTCGGAGCCGAGAGGAGTGTTGAGCTGGGCTGAGAAGGTATACTGCCGCTCTGCGCGGGTGGGCTTGACGACGGTCTGCAGGGTGGAGGTCTTCTCTTCGGGAATCAACGGCAGGAACACAATGTTTGTCACGGCGGCATTGAGGTCCGCGACTTTCGCGGGATGGCCGTCGCTCGCCAGGGACCATTGGAAGACCTTGCCCCGGGCGTGGCCGGTGAGCACGGAGGTCCCGTCGTAGCTGGTAGCGATACAGTTTGCCGGCCCGTCGTCGGCCTCGGTTATCCCCAGAGGCGTCTTGACCTGGACGGCGGTAGACGACAGGCCCTCGCTTCGGGGCCCGAGCAGGGCCTTGTCGCCGAACATCTCCACGGCGAAAACCGAGCCGTCTTCGGTCGAGGCGAAGACGGCCCGGACGCACGAGTCCAGGCAGATACACAGTGGGATGGAGTGGAAGAGAAGAGTGCGCAGGGCCTCGCCAGTCTGGTAGTTCCAGATGACACATGTCTTGTCCCTGCTCGCCGAGACACAGATGGACGTCTCGGGATTCGTACTCTTCGCTACAACAAGCGAGGTGATCCCGGCGCGATGGTTTGACAGGGTTCGCTCTGGTTCATGTTCCGCTCGAGCCTCGAGGTCTAGGAGGTGAGGCAAGGTCCATACGTGGACATTCGAGTCGTCTGAGCCAGTGAGAACGTGGTATGGCGTCGCAGCCAAGCACGTTACTGCCTGGACATGACACGGCGGGGTTGTGACCTGCCTCCCGGTGCATATCTGCGACGGCTGTCAGCACACGATGAGCTAGGGAGGAGGAGAGGAGTAGCATACCTCCCATAGTATCAGCCTACCCTGCGCGGTGCCGAGGAGCAGGACGTCTCCAATCAGCGAGAGTGAAGTGATCTTCTCAGAAAATGGTATTAAGGCCTCCTGGTTCCCCCGTAGCCTGGAGTAAACGTGGACATGGGCCTTGTCTTTCTGTGCGGCGAATACGTGGGTCTCACTGGCTGCGAGACAGTTCGGCGGCGCCGAGCTCTTCTTAAAGGTAGCCTTCACATTGAGGGTGGGGTTTAGTTGGTAAGAGTAGATGCCGATATCCCTGGCGATCTCGGTCTTGGAGGCTATGTGGGGTCCGCCCGTGGACACGAAGAAGGTCTCGGACAACATATCCGAAGGGTTGTAGGGGCGGGAGCAGCGGCGTGTGATGCGAAGTCAGCCGACTTGCCTTGTCACTCCGTGACAGAGGAAATATTCAAAGTGAATTCTTGGCCGGACTAGTTGTCTTGTCCGAAGGCAAGGGTCTTTGATACAGATGAGAGATGATGAGTCGGCCTGATGAGATGAGGAGGTTTTGCTCTTGCTATCAATGCCGACTCCGGGGTTGGTGGTCGTGCAAGATTTTCAGGTGCAATGGATCGCTGCGCTCGATGCAGAGATTCCGCCAGCAGTTTTCCTGCTGACGACATAAACTTATGAGGACGACGAAAGCTGATTGCAGCCAGAGCCAATACTGTGATATAGGCTGCGTGTGAGGGTGAGTATCCACGGCGTCGGAGATTGGAAAAGAACTCGATGGCTGCAGTCTTGTTGGCGTTGATGTTCGGTGAGTTGAGTAGCGTATCCAACATAAAGTTTTCGAAGCACTTAACTGTCGTTGTAGACGTGCAGTGACGAACACGATAACCGGGGCGGTGGTGCCAGTTGAGTGCTGCGCAGCTCAATATATGACTAAGCACCAACTTGCACCCAAACTCCAATTGATTTTGGTTTGCGGTCTCTCCTTCTCTCTGCCCTTCCGACTCGAAACGATATCCGCATCACCGAACGTCCAGCACTACGTCTAGCTGTGATGCTCCTCTCACGGAGCACTCCTTCGTCGAGCTCTCGGGTAGATGCTGATAGTCCTTGGACACCTCCTCAATTTTTCAATGTTGCTGCCCATGATGTAAATCATCTCCTTTTCCTGCGAACCCGGCCTTGCTTCTCTCGTTCTCGTTGCTTTTCGTTCCCCCCCCCCCCCCCGCTCCCGGCTGGGGGCCCCTCCCCCC
>JAXQGT010000485.1:0-11330 GCA_037040375.1 Basipetospora sp. M8501
TCTCCGATATAAGTACCGCCAATGCTGTCGATGCTGTCAAACGAGCTGCCGGCCCCAGATGGGCTGCCGAGAGGGTAGATGACGGTAGCGACCTCGTCAAAGCTATTGCAGGCACTGTTAGCGGGCGGCAAACGTGGAGGGCCCGCCATAAATAGCGAGTGAATTTGAGTGTGCTGTGTTTATATCCACCGGTTCTAACACTATCAGGTAAGATGCTTTGGCTGGGGTTGCTATTGCTTACTCGACAACAGTAACCAGGTCGCCATCAGCCCCAGTCACAAGCTGGTTGTTCAGGGCCTTTCCCGCTTGGATCCTCAGGTTCAACGGGTCGGTGTCCGCCATGGACCCGGACGAGTCGAGGACAATGCCAATCTTCCTGCCACCCTTGCTCGGAGCCAGCTGGATGCTGCAAGTGTCCTCCGTCTGCCGGCGGAAGGCGAGTCCCTTGGCCAGGACAGTTGGGATCGACACCAAAGCGAGCGAGACGGAAAGAGAGAACCTCATCCTCGCAGAGTCTGTGTTTCTTGTTCAAGTGCTTGAAAACGAGTGTGTAAGTTTCGTTGAAACCAAGGACCAAGAGTAAGTGTGAGAGAGTGTGGGTGGAAGCAAACGGGTGTGAGGAGCAAGACTCGATGGGGATGTCCACTTCACTCCGTACGGCGGCATCACGTTGGCCTTTATAGTCGAGAACTCTCATGTTCGTGTTTATTCAAGAGTCTGGCTTCCTACGGACGCGAAGATCATGTCTTATTCGTCTGCCCTATCCTAGGATGCCGGATACACACACATCTAGGCACCCATCATCGATCAGTATAAGATCAGTGTACCCGATTTGTCGATTCTGTGCATGTCACCACATGCAATCATTCAATCAGTGCTGGCGCCCACGGGGGGGATCCATCAATGATGATGCCTCAAGTTGTTCAGCCTCCCACACTGGTTGCCCCTCTACCAACAGCCCTCACCGAGTGACATCGCAATGCCTCAGCCCGAAAGGGCGCAGCCCACCACTCGCCACTGCTCATTGCTCGATTACACTAACCTTCGCTCTGCATCAATGAACGTACATCTCCTTTCAATCTCCCTTGTGCACCCGTTACCCGTCCACATTTACACAACTGCTGCCATCTCATTTGTCCCTTCGCGATTCTACAAGTACATGGTGTATGACGACGCCGCAACGCCTATTCCACTTTCGGCATTCTATGCGTGTTGTTCGCCCACTTGGTCTCATCTCGTCCGATCTCTATCTCTCTCTCTCTGCATTCGTGGAATGCGCCAGACTGGGAGGGTGGTCACTGGAAGTTCTCCGAAGGCTGAAATCTCAGCTCGTTCGATTGTGTTCGAATTCAGGGGCTTGTCCAACACGAGCTTGGCAAGATCACGAGTAGGCCATTATACCTATCATTAGTCGCCACAAGAAATAAATTAGGACGAAAACGAGGTCTCGTGGGAATTTCATCGTTTGCGAAAACGTGGTATATTGTGGCTCTGGACAAAAAAAGCCCCCCTCGACAACAATAGGGGGTGCCTCAATGCCTTAATACGACGCGGAAACGATCCTCCGGCCATGTGCACGAATGCCACTTTCAATCGGTGAATTGCTCTTGAGGGACATACTTCCATTGTGAAATGTATGCGGGAGTCGAACCATCCCCGCCATTGCTCGTGGCATACGCTCCCACAATAACCCCTAGACGCGGCGGCCCCTTTGTGTCAGTTAACAAGCCTCGGCGTACTAATATACTTGCGAAAAACAAGGAGGGAGAGATAACAATGAAGTGGTGACTCACCAGTGAAGCCCCAGCTAAGAGGCGCATTCGATACGTCTATGAGAGTCCGCGTCTCCGACCGCCTGGCTGCCGGCCCCGCGGAGAATGAGTAGTGTGTAAAGTTCTTGCCACTTACTTCCAGACGAAGAGTGTTGCCTACCCAGACCTCAGGGATGGGGACGATCAGCGTGTCGGGCACGGGTTGATAAGAAGCCGCCCGGAACCTGAAGTGAGGGGCAAGTGCAGGCTCTTGCTCGGCCTCTTCCTCGTCTTCGTCCTCGGAATCTTCGTCCTCCTCTTCAGTAGCCTTTCCATCCCCGGCAGCAGAAGCCGTCCCCGGGAATGCGGCATTGTGGGATCCGACAGGCAACAGCACGAGGCCCAGGTCAAAATGGTGATTCTGTGTCAGGAACGCCGTAATGCCAACCTCCTCCTCCTCCACTTCGGGCTCGAAGTCGACCTCGAAGCTGAACGTGAAGAGCGTGTCCTGCTGCTTCCTCCCCACGAACGCCAGCCCTTCGGGCCCCGCATAATTCCCGTTGAGAGCGGTGAGGTTGTTCGTCGCCGGGTTGATGCGCAAGCTGTCGGGTCGCTCCTCGGGCGAGAGTTCGAAGTGGTCCGGGTTGGGGTACCGCCAGTACTGGAAGTGCGGCGGTAACTCAGAAACGGTAGAAAAGTCAAGATCGTCTTCATGGTCGTTCACCCAGCGGCTAGGAAGAGGAAATGTTAGTTTGTGGTTGGGTCTCTTGGACTTGTGAACTCCGCAGAGACTACGGAGTATCAAAAAAATCAGACCGGGAATGTGGGGGACATGCTTACCCGATGCCCTCGACGGTGGCGTTCGTCTCTTCCATGGGCCATCCGGCCATCGTGCCTCGGATGGGATCAACGTACGGCCACTCACCTTCCTCCCACGTTGCAGGTGCCATGACGGTTTCGCGGCCCATCGGGAAGTGGAGATACTCGGGTCCGCCCCGAACTGAAAGCGCGACGCACCACCTATTTACCCAGACCCGGTCAGGATGCCCAAGAACCAGTGTACTCTGGTGAACTGTATCGTTGGTAGGGACCGAACTTACCAGTTTCCGTTCTTATCCGGGAATAAATCGGCATGGCCGACGGCTTGGACTGTATACCTCCTCGTCAGCCTTCTACGGCCCGCCTCTGTCTTGACGGAACTTATTCTGATGCCAGTCACTTACACAGACTAGTCGTGTTCGTGTTGGTGAGGATAGGGTTCGATGGATTGGGTTCGAAGGGGCCATGGATGCTCTCGGACCGGGAGATTGTAACCATATGGTCGTGTCCGGTTCCGCCTAGAAGAAGTTTCCGTGAGTCTGAGTGCCAGCAATAAGGAGAAGAACGTTCCATTTCCCCTCACCTTCAGCAACGAGGAGGTAATAATATCCATCTTTGAAGTAGATGTGTGGACCCTCGGGAGCCTTTGCCAGATTGACGTGTCGTGTCAGCAAACGGTGTCTTAGGGACGACGACAGAAAAGGGCGCGACGGAAATGCCTGGATCTTGATACCTGGCCACCCGTGCCTTCCCAAATAAGCTCCCACTCCCCGACCTCTCCGGTTTCGAGGTCAATCTCCGCCTGGTGAATTCCGGGACTGTTGTTTCGGTTAGACACAACACCACTGATCAGCAAGAAGATCCTGTTACCAAATCCCTTGACCAACTGCCAGGATATATCAAGGAAGGGGGAAAGCTCGTACCTCACACGCCAAGCATGCGCCGCGGTGACATAGACCGTCCCATCCTCATCCCAGAACGGCGACGGGTCATATCCCTCGAATTCGAACGGTATCGCCTCGGACCACGACTCCTGATCGAACGGGTTGTCCGTTTTGAGGAAGAACTACGATATCGCAGTATCCAAACGTTAGAAGGGCTGACACTGTGCGCTACACCACAGCGCTCTTGGAGCGTGGAACGTTGAGGGAGGCATTGGAGCGTACATTGTCCCACCTCGTGGGATCCTCTTGCGCCCTGTCGTCGTCGACGAGGGTTGTGAAGAGCCAGAACGTCTCGTCTTCATATCGTAGTGTCGGTGCCCAGATGCCGCTGAGCTACCTATTAGAAATTGAAGCCAAGACACACACACCTTCTTGTATGGTTAATATGGGGTATGAAGGAATGATACCTGGTGGAGCGATTGGTTTCCGCCAGCCGTGGGAGCTGCTCTGGCCGGTTGAGGGCGTGTCCTTTATAACCTTGATATCAGCCACTCCGACCCAAAAGTCCTCCAGCTCCGGCAAACACAAGGTAAGAGCTCCACTGCGCTCCCTTCACCGAACACAAGTTCACAAGGTGGACGGGGGTCCCTGACAAGACGCACCAATAAGCCTCCAGTCCTTCAAGTTCTTGCTCGCGTGAATGGGGAGCCCGGGAAACGCATTAAAGCTCGACGCCGCGCAAAAGTACGTGTCATCCAGCTCCGGCACGTATATACAGCTCGGATCGGGGTGGAACCCTGGGAATATCGGGTTGGAGTACGTCGAGTTTGCCGGCGCCGACGTCTCCGCGTCGTCCTCCTGCGCGTGCACCAGGCGGCCAGCGAGGCCTAGTCCTAGGATTGCAACGCGCTTGAACATTGTGGCGAGGGCTACCAGAACACTATCAAGCCCCGTTGCTGCCGAGGCCGGGGGTGAGGGGATAATCGCAAAGGCCGACCGAGAGTGAATGCGAACCGCTGCGCGAAGGGGGGCCGTCGGTCTTGGGGAGGAGAGTGACGTCTCTTATATTACCGAAAACACCTTCCATTGCCCCGGTCCGCTCGTGATCATATACCCCGAGTCCCATATGCTGCCTTTGCCTTCCCTTCCATCCCGTTACGCTACCCTCCCCGCTTTCTCCAAAAAGCTTTCAGGAACCCTCCATTAAGGGCCATTGTCCAATGGCAAGTCATCCGCTGATCACCTCGTGCCTCTCGCAACTCCACCTCCGCAGCGGCTAAAATGGCACTGTATCAATCCTCTGTGTTATGTGGATTGTAGGTTAAACATACCAAATTTGTCAGTGCCTTCGGTTGAGTTCAAAGGCCGGAGGGGACCCGCTTCCGTGCCGTTAGCTACAGTAGACCGGTCGGGGAATAAATTCTACACTTCGGAGGGGCGGCGATGATTGAAGGCAGGGAAATTGCGCGAGTGAGGCTAAAAGGGATTGAGAACGCTGCTGCAGTGGATGGAGATCGGCATATTTCACACCGAGCTACAGGAACTTCATTCCTCCGCACCTTGACGACGATCTGCACAGCCTAACGAGCTGCTACTTATAGTTCAAGATTCCAGCTGCGATTTGAACATGTCGTAAGAGATGAGCTGGACTATGGACGAGCCAGTGTATTAAAACACCAATAATAGAACAACACACCGATACTTCAAATGATGCTCGCAGTCGTAGCTAGACGTATGAGAGCAGACCAATGCTATAGGCGCAAAGAGCAAGCACGCGACATCCAGAGGCTAATATATATGCGCATCCTCCGTCGAATACCTCGAGTTCCGTCGTAATGATGTTCCACCGAACAATGCGGCCACTCCATGTCAAAAGAAGAACGTCCTTCGTTCCATGTCAATGGACAGTAGCCCTCCACCTCACCTGGGTATAGCATAATGGTTGGTTATTTCCGCCCCTCCGTTCGTAAAAACATTTTTTTCTTATCATCACCACCTTCTTCATTTCGTCAAAAAGCCAAGATAATCGACAACAATCAACGTTATCATCCTATGTGCACGTACCATCGTCAGCATCAGCCCGTATCCCCGTCTGCAAATTTTGCACGCACCGACAAAAGGGAGCCTGAGGAGTTAAACACTTACGCGTGAGGCGCGATCCGCACATAGTACGTACCGAACCCGCGGTAGAACCGGAGCGGGCCCTCCTGGCGAGCTACCTTGGCGAAGCAGTCGACCATGCCCTTGTAAGGGAGCTTCCCATCCGGTCCTCGTTGTTGCTTCTGCAGCCTGGTCTTCACGAAGTCGAACGGCAAACTGAAGAAACTTGCGAAGAAGCCGGCAATTGCACTCGCACACAGAGTTTGATTCTTCGTCGACAACGACGTGTGCTGCTTAAGCTGCACCTTGGACTCACTGAAGAACGCCAGCTGGCCGAAGTTGAGCGCCATAGCTCGTACCACTGTCGGCGCCGCGCCGGCCCAGAGGGCACCCACGCCCTCCGACTTTGCAATCGAGCTGAGCGCGTCGATCACGGACTTGTAATTTTTCCTCTCAGCCACCGGACGGAGACCGTCGCTCTGCATCCGGATGAGGGCGAGATCGGCCGGGTTGCCAATCATGGCAGCGAGGCCACCTGCGAGGAGCCCCGCGCCGGCCCTCTCCTTGAAGCCTACTTCTGTGCCTCGGTCCTTCGCTTTCGCGGTCATCGTGCCCATGAAGGTATCGAAGAACCCGAGACGGGCAGTCGTGTATACAGCTTGCCGAAGGAGCCCAGCTGACAGACCGGTGTATAGGTCGAGGGCCTTGCCGCTTGCGATGATGCCACGAGTGACTGACAACACAGTGGGTTTGGGGCCGCCCGCAGTACCCTCGCCGGCGAGCTGGATGCGGACTTTGACCATGTCGACTGGCTGGATGCATGTAGTTGCGACCATGCCACTTAGCCCACCGTTGATGAAAGGCAGCGCCGCGCGCATGAATGGAGTATGAAGGAAATCGGTGGCCACGGCGGCCGGCTCTTGTTTTGGGGAAACCATCTTGGGCTCGCAACTGTTGCCCTACTAGGTATCAGCAGGTATCTTCAGTTGGGCGTTAACAATTGGACAGGGTGTTTCAAGCTGGCTGTAACGAAGGAGAAAGCATATTCGTAGAGGACATATGGTGAACGACTTCAAAAGCCTCGAGATGGAGAGCTAATAGTGCAAAGGCCGACTACCTTATTCAAGATATAGGGCAGACTGAGACGAAGAGAGGCAACCCGGTCACACAGGCCGAAACAACACAGCCCGAGTGTGTTGACAAGATAACCAGACAGCGACTCGCCGAGCTCGAGAAAGGCGGCAACACGGACCGGTAAGGTCGTAGTACAAGATTGCGGGAAGGCGGAGGGTGTATAGAGGGAAAAGCGAGAAAGCTGGGCGCAAGAAGTCGAATGACGAAATCAACTGACAAAAAGGAATTCAATATGAATCAAATGTGATAGGCACTGATACCACAACACTGTAAATGGACCGGCCCGCTTCACTGCAGCCGAATACCTCCGACTTGAAAGAAATCGAGAAGGTGGAAGGGAAGGGGAAAGGGAAAACGGACCGACCGTCTTTGAAATGCCAGGATTGACTCCGAGACGTGTAAGCGCAGGAACTGGGCGCATCAACGTAGACGCATCACCATCGATACACTGTATCCAGTGGTGGAGGAGCAGTGAGGGAAGTAACGTCCGGTGTTGCGTTCAACACTGGAGTGGAGGGGATTTCCAGCTCGTTCCTGCCACCGAGCCTCCATAATTCTGAAAGTGCCTGGGAAGCTCATATCGGGCCATATCACCGCGTCCACTTGGAACTCGGCAAGATGTTATGTAGTCAACCAGATATTGACTAATGACTGAGTGCGAGGTCTCTGAATTTGAGCACGCAGGCAGAAACGAAGACTTCACAAGAAAGCCCGACATTCTCGTCAAGATACTTGACGCTGCAATGCTTAAGATGAAGGGGATCGGAATTTTGCATCTGAATGCTTCGGGTTGTCTCGGGACAGGAATTAACTGGGCGGGAAGCCGGGCATCCTCGGCCGCTATGCCGCTGCCCCTCCGCCTCAGCCGCCTGCCCGATCCCTCCTTGATAGCGGTCGCAGCTGCGTTTCGTTGCAATTGAGGTGATGGCTTCGCAATCCCTGAAAGCGGGCCCATTCCGAGAGGAAAGCGCGACTTTTCAGTCACAATGCAAGCTCGGCAGCCACTCAGCCACACAGGGTCCGTCTGATTTTCCAATCCGAAGAGCCCATCGATTGAAGTCATATCGGAAATTGTTCAATCTGATCATTTCCAATCGATCAATGACGCGAATACCCACACCGCAGAGCTCAAAACACTTGTCGTTATCTGAGCAAGGGCAGGGTGTATCATGGAGGTCGGTTTGTCGGGCTACTCTTGGCGCTGTTCTCGCGTTATCAGGGTGGAGTGAGCGGCACCACTTCGGGCGGTGCACCGTTGGTTGCGGCGTGGGTTCCGGCAGCTTTGCCTCCGGCTCGTCGCCCTCATGCTGATGCCGTACATGCACATGTGTAGCTCATGATCAAGCTTGGCACTAATTCCAGTGAAGCTGTGCAGCTTGGAACGCGACGAGCTTGTCTCGTGGAATTGGAAGACGCAAAGACAATGGAAAAGACAAGCACAGGGTAGTTACTAACCTGAACCTGATTCAAGCGTTTCTCAGCTCGACTCACTGCTTTTGTGACGCAAGCTCTTCCCTCGAACGTGTGTGTGTGTCACAACAACTGCGGGGTTACTGTCACGCGTTGTCAGGGAAGCTGGACCGCCTGCTCCCTTCACCTGTGCTGATGTCTGGTAGGAGCGGATAAACACCAGAGGAGAGCCTGTAGAATGGATGTCGAGTCTTCGAATTCAATTGCTTTGAGAAAAATGTAAAGAGGTGTAGGTTCGCGCTTCAGTCAGTCTGGTTGCGGGTAACTGTCCAAGCTAAATCGAGTGACGGCAAGCTCGCAGCAGCGGTTCGATGACGACACGGACTCGGGAATGTCTTAGAGGCTTCTGATCGATAGGGATGGAGAAAGTGAGGCAGTTGGATCTTCCCACCATGGGAAGTAGAGGTAAGGTTTTTGTGAAGAGGCGAGAGAGGGAAAGTAAATTCAGGGTCCTCGGCCTATGTTGCTGATATGACGTGAACAGGGCTTGGTCTCCTTCAGGTTTCTTGTTCTTTTCCAGCAGAGAACAAGATCACCAGGAACTAGGCTAGAATGGCGGCGCCCAGGAACAGTTATAGTCCATTCCCCTCCAAAGGCGGGGGAGGGGTGCACGACATTCGGAATACACCAAAGGGCCCAAGGGATCAATCCCGATGAGCAGCAACGAGACTGAGGACCAAGATGCACCCTTGGCGGAGGTACAAGCTGGAGAGAAGCCGTCTACCTAGCCGGGTTGGGTGGTCTCGGCGAAGCTCATACGGAGTACAATCCGGATAGTGCACATGGAGCTCCCAGCTTGCCCCCTGTCTTCAGGCCTGCACATCTCAAAATGTACCTTATTGTATTGGATTCGGATCGATTAAACAGACATAATTTTCACTCATGGAATTGATAAAGGACCAAGTGATAAATTTGTGCTCCGATGATCAGTAATAATACAGCGATACAGGCAACGCCAACGCTACCCCTCGGTGTAAGGGGACTGCATCACCATCTTATGCTGGGTGTACGATACAGTGCAAAGCCCTTGGGTACGGGATTCCCCAAGTAGTAGGCTTGTACTGCAACGGTCCTGTTCTTGCAATGAGAACGCGGAGGCGCAAGCTCTGAATAGGTCAATTGATGATGGGCAAAAAGACGGTGGATTGGGTTTTGTACAGGTACTCGACTCCAAGGTCCTGTATGTTGTCATGCTGGGACATCAGATCAGACTTCTCCGCTCCATCACCACCATTGACACTGTATGCGCGAGACCGAGAATGAACGTCAGCCAACCGCCACACTCCCTCCCAGTCTTGATCCGTGTGCCATCCAAAACCATCTGTGTTACCCCTCGTTCAGTTCAATACACACACACTTGTGTGTATTCTCATGAGCTGAGTTGAGTTTGACAGCATCTAGCAAAGCGGTAAGGCGAGCTGTTCAGCCTTAGGCGCGGATAAACGTCTTCAGCTACTGCGAGTGAGAAGGAAGGTGGTGGTCAGGCAAGGTAGGGAGACGCGACTGGCAAATGTCGTCATAGCTTCAAGCTCCAAAGCCAGGCGCGACCATCAAATGTTCATGTTGCCTTAGGTAAACTCGGATGCAGCAGGGCATCAATCAAATCGCATGAATTAGTCCGCCCCAGAACACTGACCCCGGGACGGATCAAATTGCGGGGTATCCACTCTCGGGACCGCCCACCACCCATATTCGCGTCGATTCAGGACAAACTGTACTGGTCGAAGCACGTAGCACATAGGCGCCAGGCACCACTGACACTGGGGAACCAAGTATCAACTGCCATCGTCAGTATTCTGCATCACTACTGAATCCCGGAGCATTTCAACTCTCTCAATCAAGCCTCGATATACTACCAAGACCACGGATATACCAAAGAGGGATTGCGCCGAGCCCTTTCTAGCTTCTCGAGCGTCATACACTATTTTCTCCATCCCCAACGCCCCACCCTCCCGGCAGCCCACCCAGGGTGCAAAGGTCGGGTCCATCTCCACAGTTGAGCTATCTCGTCTCAATCTCCACGTCAACAGTCTGGTTGGTCTCCCTACCCGCGGGTAGGTTATCGTGCTCGGCTGTCAACTCGGGCGAGAGGCGCCGGTTCTACCTACCGAGCTCCGCCTGTCGGTCCGAACAATCGGCGCGGAAACCGAGTACTCCGTAGCAATGTCCGTGATAGCTTCGAAAAAACCCGTTCTGATATCCACTTATGTCATTTTCGAGTCCAGGCCGTCGAGGAAAAGCTCAACGTTATCGAAGGCCTCCGGCATGACCAATCTCTCTCGCTCAAACCCCTCGCGTATCACTCCAGGGAACTCACGCTTCGGCAGCTATATCGGACCATGTATCTGATGGGATCAGTCAGTTTACATCCTAATGGTTTTAATATGCCGGCTCAGACATCCGCCGGGTGCGGTTGGCAATCCCTGCGTGCGACCATACACTGTACGGCACTACGCATCGTCGTTGGCCTCCGCATTCAATCAAGACATGAGCAGTCGAGGCAAGCTGTGTGTCTCGCCTCCTGTTGATGACTTGACCCTTTGCATTCAATCCTTGATATTTTTTATTCACAGGCGCATCTTCCACTCCCTCTCGTCCCTCTCCTGCCCTCCATCGCCTACCCTCCTCGATGCACGCTCAACACCATCAAGCACAAGACAGCCAATGCCGATCCGCGGGGTTATGCAGAGGCACGTCTCTCCTCTCCTCCCGCGTCCACCCTCGCGATTATCTACACCTGCCAGCTCCTTCATATTCAGCGACAAGGGCGCATCACCAAACTTTTGCGATTTCCCTTTGTACACTATACCCCTCGGCCATGTACCATGTGTTTCTTGACTGTGTTCTTTCTACCCAGCATATCAAACGTCAAGCCTGGAGGTCTGGTGAGTGCAAGCTATTGATTATCACCACTCATTAGCTGCATTTTGGTAGTGTCATCGAGGGGTAGAACCGCCCCTTGCAACTTAAATATGATGGCGCCTCTTCCTGTTGGCTTTGTAGGTTAGGTAGCGGGTCGACAGTCTGAAGCGAACAGTAGAGCAAGCGATTTGGTTAGCTCCGTAGCATTAGACCTCTACTCCTACCTTCAATCAAAACACCATCTAATCCGGATAGTGCATACTCTAAGGTTGAACGTGTTGAAAGACATTTCAATGGTTTAAAGATTCCA
>JAXQGT010000486.1:0-11396 GCA_037040375.1 Basipetospora sp. M8501
GCTGGTCGTCACCGACCCAACTACTAGTCCGGCCCTTGGTGGTTTATGTCGCAGGGGAGCAGACGGGACCCTCAGTTTTCCACCAGGTATGGTCGCATGTATGAGCAGTAAGCTTTTACCCCTGATTTAAAGCCTTTCACTATCCACTACTCACTCACAGGGCAGTATCATGTCGAACAACGATGTTGACCGCGAGGGCCCACAGCTAGATGGGTGAGCTGAAACCAGAGCTGTATATGGCCCATGTCGTACACTCTGTGTATTATAAATCCCCAAGTCCTATAAATTACCTGTTAATAAATCGAAACAACAATTATTGCTCTTCTTTCCTAAAAACTGCTTCGCAACATCAGTTTCGGTAATAGGGGGATTGCGGGACACTTAAACGCACCAGTTCTCTTCTATAGGAGATTGATATGCGACTACGGGGGATATGCGACTATCCGGAACGGCGCCGGCCGGTTGATCCGGCCCCGGTCCCGACTGAAGGAACGTGAGTTAGCCGGCAGGAGGGATTGAATACATCAGATGTATCTCCTTTGAATTGATACTAGACCCTAGGGGCTGTCTTTTGACTGGGTTAATCTCACCTGATAGTTATCACAGGAATGGGCCCTAGAGACGCCACAATGTTGCCCTACGGATATCATGATACGTTCCCCGCGCCGATCGCCAACCATAGAGATCGTATGCTATCAGCACATTGGCTGCGAAGGGTAAAAAGCATCGCCACTGACAACCACAATCCATGGGAGCTTGTTTTGCTCCTGACGTTACCATATGCCGGGCGTCAATGGGTTGACATCATCTCCGCACAGCAGGCCATAAGCGCGTGACGTCGAAGTGAGTACGAAGCAAATATCACATCACCCTATAAAGCTATCGCCCAGTCCGCCCTGAAATTCTGCTCCTCTCAGCTCTCCTCAACACTCAGTATCAGAATACTCATCAGCTACACAAAGACCAAGCAATACAGCCAAAATGACACGACACCACCAACACCAACACGGCCCTCATCATTTGGAGCCCCAGGTTCCTCATCACAAGGAGGAGTACCCCAATGGTCTCCCCGACGTGACCCTCGAGCAAGCTCACGACTTCCTCGAGAATGTCGAGCATCCGGAGCGCAATCCAGAGGTAAGACCGGATCGAGAAGTCGGACATCCTCTTCAAAGGTCAGGACACTAACACTATCTATAGGAGATGGGCAAATCAACAAATCTTGGAAGTCAGAGCGAGGGTAGCGAGTCAATGATGGGCAAGGCCAAGGAGACAATGGATCAGGCTAAAGAGTCACTTGGGATGAAAAAATAAAGAAAAGAGAACACGAAATTATGTATATTATGCTACGCTATGAATGAGACGGCGGAACGAAACACTAGTCCTAGGGCTCCTCAACTCAATTTTACTTTTCTTCCCGGGGAAGCCTTTTGCCTCTGGGCAATATGTGAGCTCCCAGCCACCCTGGAGAGGCCCGGTGACCATTATGAATACACTTCAAAGGCCACTACGATCTCCTACAAAGGCTCCATCCTAACTATCTTGACCCGGCTGTCGCCGACCTTGAGGTTAGCATCCAGTCCAGCTCGCACGCTCCACTGTGTCACATCTTCCGCCGTCCACTCCCGACTCCGCGCCTCAAATAAAGCCCCGGCGACAGACAGCCTGCTCCGCCACCCCTTGACCCACATCCACGCGAGTCTATACGCACCGTCGGCCACGGGCTCCCGCAACCCTGGAACCTCCTCCTTGTCAATTCCCGCCGCCGCGCCTGGGGGCTCAACATCCCACAGCGGCTTAGAAGCCACTTTCCCTCGTGGTACCTGAACGTTATGCACCCTGCGCGGCATTCTACGAACGCTCCTCCGCTGTTGGTCGTATTCGAGTTCAGGCTGCTCCTCGATGACGGCCATCTTCTCGACCCCGACAATAGCAGAAGCACCCACCCTCGTCCGCATCTTCGCCGTACCAATCGGACCCAACACAACGCCGTCAGGACTAACCTGGTATATAGTGACGCCCGTCCCTCCCGAGCGTGGTCAGTTCCCGCCCCTGTCGAGCGCACTCCCCAGCAGCGCGCTTCTCTCATCGATATCGTCCTCCGCCTCGTTCAGGAATCCTCCCTTGCGCGGCGAGTCGTCGTCGTCGTCATCAACATAATCGTCGGCCGCGTGACGCTTGGGATCCACGCCGTACGTCACCGCCCTGCGGAGCGGCGGGTTGAAGATTCCCGACGAGGGGCGCGAGCGCGCGGGGCTTGAGGCCGCTGAGCCGCCTACGCCCGACGACGCCGCCTGTTGATTCTCGAAGATGCTGCGCATCTTCTGGATGAGCGTGCTGGGCGATGGGCTCGCAGTCGTGGGCGAGTACCGCGAGCCGACGCCGCGCCGCATCTGCGTCGCGACAGGCGTGGGGAGAGAGTCCTCGATGAGCGTCTTCGGCTCGTCGAAGTACCTCTCGTGTACGGGCTCCTCCGGATGGTGGTGGTGGTGGTCGCCGTGAGTCTCGTCGCCTAGGTCGAGGCGAGCGGGCCACGAGTCCCGGATGACGGGCTCGTGGTTGTCGATCGGCAGCGCCGAGTGCACGGGCGATTCGGGCGAGGAGGAGACTGTGCTGTGGCTGACGAGGGACATGGGCGTGGATTCGATGTGGTCGGCGCCGGCCCAGGAGCCGTTGGACCCGGGCGGCTCCTGGCTGCGTCCAAAGTCCTCCGGGATCGTCTGCGAGGGAGGTGTGGCGGGCCGTTCGGGGTTGTGGCGGCTGTAGGCGAGACCTCTTGGTGGCGGGAGCGCAGGAGCGGGTGTTCGGAGAGAGAGCGGGCTGACGTCGCTGTTGTCTTCGAGGCTCTCAGGAACCGCATCATTCGTATCAAGGCGTAAGTCGGAGGGTGCTGATTCGAGTTCGGCTTGGGGAATTACAGTTGTCGGAGTTTCTACCACGTCATCGGTGTAGGGGATGACTTCTCCAAAGGAGGAGTTGGGTACTGGCGGTGGCATGCCTAAATATGTCCCGTGAGGCTCGCCGTAGAGTTCAGTCTCCTCTTGGGATTCGTACTCGGACTCGTCATCCGAGGCAAAGAGATCATCTGTCCCGTTCACCGTGGTGGCGTTCTCCTCATGGAGGACCGAGGCAGCTGCGAAGGGAGCAGAGGGCTCCTGGTACTGCGGGGGTGTTTGCATACCGGCAGACTGCAGGGGTGTCATAAACGCTTGGGACTCAGTATCTGTTCCGAGGTCGCCTGCAGTTATATTTTCCCCGTGGTGAATGGTACGAAGATGGCTTTCTGACTCCGGCTGCTCATATGTCGGTGGCTGCACAGCTCCGAAAGCTGTCGATATATATGAGTGCCTTGCATCCTGTTCATAAGTCGGTTCATCGTCATCATAGTCAGAGGAATCATCGACTCCCGTTTCATAGGCCTCAGTCGGCCCTTGGGCTTCAAGATGTAGCGTCTCGGAATGCTCACGTCCAAACGGAGACCAAGGAAGGCCTTGCTGGGCACCAGCCGGGGGGACGTTCTTGTCCTGTTGGACTCTTGAGTCCTCGAGCTCCGTTGAACTGTACACCTTCTCATGTTCTCGCTCAATGACATCCTTGGCTAGATGTGCAGAGTCGTGGAGAGAGGTGTCTGGTGTTTCGCGTGGGCTTCCTTGCCACGAGTCCTCTTCAACAAAGGACCGCTCTGAAACAGATCGTGTTGACGCATAGTTGGACCCGACATATCCATCATTTAGCCTCCTGGGACTCGAAGCGGGTGATGCGCAGACGTATGATGGGTATCTCGGCGTCGCGTACGCTACCGCCGAGTCAAAGTCCTTGTCCGTAGGGTCCGTCACCCAAACCCCGGTGGCAAGCTGCACCGTTTGCGGTTGGGTATCCTGGATTATTGACGCAAAGATGGAGTCGTCAAACGACTGCAGCGTATGGTTGTCGCGTGCTGCCGTGAAGGGGCTCTCCTCCTGGTCAAAGGCAATCGGTGAGCTCGAAACACTGAAGAGAAGAGCGGCCGCGGCGTCAAACTCCGAATCATTTGGGTCTAGAAGCCATGTCCCAGTTGCCAGTTGAACCAAGACCGTCTGAGGCGCATGAGCGAAACTGGTGGTGTCATAGACAAACGTCTCCCCCATAAGCTCGATTACGCTCTCATCCTTTAAGCCCTCATCTGATTCGGTAATCTCGTACTCAGACACATCGGCACTGTCATGGAAGTCTGAGCTTGGGTACTCGGTTTCATGGTATAGCTCATGGTGTGTCGACTCGGTCCCGGAGCCATTATTCAAGTTTCTTCCGACTCCATCAGTGAAGACAGGGTTAGGTGCCATCAACTTCGATATCATGGCCTGATAAGCAGCTTCGTCCCCGAGACCAATAGACCAGGTTCCATTAGGGAGCTGCACAGTCTCCGGGTCGCTGCAATGGTCCATCGCATAGGACGAGATCTCGAGCCGCAAGGACCTCAGAGAGTTAGGCTCCGAGCCTTGAAACAGACCATCATCGGCGGACTCATCACCAGACATGTCATCAACGGGATTCTCTCCTCCGGATGTTCTTTCGGACATCACCGACACGAAAGCATTGTTGTCCAGAGATTCCACGGTAACAGTCGGGATGTCATGGCTTGGTACTA
The DNA here is from genome assembly GCA_037040375.1 of Basipetospora sp. M8501. Taxonomy (NCBI): domain Eukaryota; kingdom Fungi; phylum Ascomycota; class Sordariomycetes; order Microascales; genus Basipetospora; species Basipetospora sp. M8501. The sequence goes on from JAXQGT010000486.1 coordinate 4,628, forward strand.
CTTCGCTGAAGTCCTCGGAGTGTTGCAGGCTAGATGCACGTTGGAGATTATGTGTCGAGACGCGAGAGCCTTCGAATTCAGGACCCTGTGAAGACACAAAGTCTCCATTGTTGGTTGATACCTCTGAGTCATAGTGATTGAAATCTTCTAAATGATGAACATCGTCGCCGACGTGAGTGACATTGCCGTCTGCCGTGCTCGGCACAGGTGAATTTGGTTCTTCATGCCCGTTTTCGATCTCATGATGTACGATATCCAGCGGGCCTGATTCGTCGACTTGATCGCGGTAGTTTGGTGCATCGTCCGCCTCACTCTTACTCTCGAAGTCCTCTTGGTAGTGCAGTGTTGCCTCTTGATGGACACAGTCTGTTGTCTGCTCGACGAGAGTTGGAGACACGGGCTGAGATAACGGGGACCGCAGACCGGGTTCTGTCTCGGTATCCGAGGCGATTTCGTGGACATCCTCGAGAACGGGGTCCTCGTGGATATCCGACAAGGCCTCCCCCTCGTCATATTCCTCGGCTTCTTGAGCCTCGGGGACCTCCCGAACCGACGCAAGGAATGGGGATGGCGGGTATCTGGGAGGCTCCTCACCGTCCGCTTCAGACAATAAGCGCATGGCCGGGCTCTCCGGCGCCGCTTCATACTCCTCGTCTCGTTCTGTAACCTGAATTTCCTGGTCGATTGGCTGGTGGTGCTCGAGTTCGTGAGAGGAGATTGCTTCGGCGGTTTCCATCGGCGTCAAATTCACCTCTGATGCAGTCGAATGAATGGCGTCTGGAGTGGGCGATAGGGGTTCATCATGGACTCCCTGCCCACCGTCACTCTCGTACATGATCTCATCGTGATGATGATGCTCTAGGTCAAATTCGGGCAGAACTTTGGGCTCGGAAACATCAATAACCTTCGGCGAGCTGTGACTGAGCGGAGAAAGGATCTCCCTCACTTCCACTATCGGCTGCGGATAATCGCCACTAACTGCCTCACGCTCAGCATTTTGAATCAAGTCCTCATCAGACTGGATCCCGATGAAGTGGGCTGCGTGTGTGGATGTGACAGTGTTGAATACATCGGCAGGGAGCGGCTCAAGCGTATCTCTTCCTACAACTGCGTCATGAATCGGCAGCTCATCAGAAACATGAATGTCGGTCTCACGACGTGGAGAAGCTTCGGCGGCCTCAGTATCGACACGTTCCTCGGCAAGCTCCTCTGCGGCATGGGTGGGTATAGCCATGGTTGAAGGTAAATCCGGAAGATCATTACTGTCACCGAGTGGCTCCGCTACCGACTGTGTGTCTTGGGCCGCTTCTTTAGAGTGCGCGACGGCAGGCGATTCTGTGTAATCGGTATAAGTTTGAAGTGTGATGTGTGCTGAGGGCTCCTGAATCTGTACGGAATTGACATCTTCAATCTCATCTTGGTCGCGGCTTGGTTCGTCTTCCTCGATGTTCGGAACGACGTCGTGCATCTTCTGTGCGGCTGATTCTCGAAGTCCCTCTGCCAATGCGGGCTCGGCCCGAGAGTCGCCCAGCTTTAACTTCCCCGCAATCCACCCCAAAGCGCTCATTCGATTTCCCTGACGCTGCTGCTCGGCAGACCGCGTCGATTCGCTCGAGCCCCGCGGGTTTTCTTCCGAGCTCCGAATGTCCCGGTCCGGGACTATGTGCGAGACCCGCTCAGACCCGAGCTCAGCGCCGCTCCTCCCAGCCGGCTGGGAGTGCAACGGCTCGACGCCGGCGGCGGGCTCAGTAGCCTTCACAAAGTTATTGACTGGCTTCTCATAAGCCTGGGTTGTCTCCGGCGGCTTACTTGTGATAGCCGATTCCCCTCTCGAGTTGCGAGAGCGTCGTCTGGTGGGGACGCTTGGCAGCGATACCTTGAGCTGCTCGTCAATTAGGCGGTTGAGTTCCTGTATCCTCGAGTTAGCATTCTGAAAACTTTACTTCATCTTGGATTGTTCTCGAGGATGAATTCGTACCTTTCTCCTCTCTTCCAGCCGCGCAAGCTTGTCACGTCCCATCTCCAGAACGGTCTTTGCGTCCTCCTCGACGGAATCCATGAGGCTATCCATCTCATCCTCGACGTCCCCCGTCTCTCCCGCCAACCTCTTGACTCTCTCCTCATCCTCCCGGTCATTCCTCTCTCTTAACTCATCGTCTTCTCTCCGCCGCCGCGCACGGATTTCCTCGTCCTCGCGCCTCCTGCGCTCCTCAATATCCTCCCTCTCTTTCCGGCGCAGGGCGGCAAGGTCATCGTTCTCGCGCTCGAAGTTGGCGCGGAGGGCGGCGAGGGTGGAGTCGCGCTGGTGCTCGAGCTGGTCGAGCCTCGCGTCATGGTCCGTTGTGGAGAGGGAGTCTATCGTTTGGCGGATGGCTGCGAGTGTGTCGTTCATTTCGGCCACGAGGGCGGCGACCTCCATAGCGCTAGCCATGGTCGGGGGTGGTCAAGAGGCGAGAACTGGCAGAGTGGAAGGTAATGTCGCCGTGTAAGTGAAAAGTCAAATCCTGAACTTAGTATTGGCAAGTATGATCTACTACTTGCTCTTCTAGCAGGTCTATAAAGGTCTTGAAAGGGGAGAAGTTTATCGAAATACTTTTGGTGGAAAGAATTTGAAGCTCTTGGGAAAGATGAGGGCTTTCGTTTTACTCCCATGATAGCTCTTCGGCAAGGGGCTACTTCTGAGGCGAAACGTAGGGTAGCCGGGTGATCCAGCTTTCAGGATGTTCATGCGGTTCTTCCACGTACCAAGGTTGGAAAACTACCCCACGGCGAAGAAACAGGAAGCCTATCCTGACCTCGGCGGGAAGCCACATTCACCTACATCAAAGTTTCATGCACATCGTAAATGACGACGTCTTAGCAGGAGAAAAGACGATATTGAAATTATTGTGCCTCCATGACATTAAGGAAGCCCAATGGGCCCTATGTTAATGATCAATTGCCCTCGTGGATATGGAGTGAAGCTTAGCTCGAAGCTCATGCTCTCGAGGGAAACAGAACCCTGACCCCTACCGGAACAAAGGGAGCTTGGGACGATCAGGTCAAGCCGCGCTCTCAACTTGGCCTTGGCGGGGCATCTTCCAGGTCGAGGCCATCTTGGAGAAGAATATATCAGTCAAAAACTTCTGTTCGTGATAGTGCAGTGCGGTTAGTGTAGTACCAATAATATGAAACGTGCAGCGTTCGAGTACACCACTCGGTGTCGGCTCCTAACGCATAAAGGTTTTGAGGAGAGGCGACATTGCGAGTGTAACGGGGCGTTTCAGGATGTAAGCCGCCCAAACCAATTATTCCAGAGGGTGCGGGTGGGGACAAAGAACGGATGAGGGTTTTCTGTGATTCTCGAAGAGGATAATGGGGGTTTACACAACAGGGCGACTGTTGCTTTTGTTCTGCTGTCAATTTGCGGAGCTTACACAAAACAGTTCGGGCTGAGTGTATAACCCGAACCATTAATAGAAGTTGATCATAAGACGATGAACGCGCCCTCGTCCGACTCTAGTCTTCTGATCCGACGTCTGCGGCTAGTCCCGCCGATATACAAGGAGCTCTCGATGTCAGCGTATCATCAACCATTGCATAGAGCGCTTCCAGAGTGTAGTTGATGACAGAAGAAGAGTCTTCAAAAGACTACGGAGTCATTTACAAGGATAGCTACATAAGACGTCAAATCTTGGAAAGAGATACCGACGGGCTCAGTGCATCTGGGCTGCCTTTGCGATTTATCCTCAGATCATGGACGAGGTGGTACTTAGCTCCACAACACCGAACTCTGATCTGACAGTCCATGAGAACGCTGCTGCTACATCATTGTATCTCTTCTTAGAGAAGCCAGTCAAAGCGAGCATATGCATCCCGCTCTACCTCTCCACAACAAGCCACGCCTATAGCTACCCGAAACGGCCTGGTTTGCTCCTGGGTATGACCTGTCACCCACCTCATACTTCAACGTTGTGAACGTACGGTCGAGGCTGTTGGAAACAGTGTTTGCTTGGAACTTCCTGGTGGAGCCGTCATGAATCACTTGATTTCCATAGTTTGCCATTAATGGGTCTCACGGGACAAAGAAGCGTGTGTGGACGACATCATCGCGAGGTATAAACAAGCAGTACAGGTGCAACGGGGGAGGTTGCCATCATACGTGGCTTCCATTGGCCATGCATCCCAGAGTGTCCTTGGCGCCTTCGAGCGCAGCATCAAGCATGCGTGGCTTCGGAAGCGGGCCCAATAGTTCGTTCAACCTACCGTCGCACTTCGCGATATCATCATCGATGGAGCTTCCAAACGTGGGCCCATGATCCCATCCCACAAACACAAATTGCCACAACGAGACCTTCACCAGGAACCGCATAGTAATTTCTTCAGTCATGGGGGACATATTGCCCCTCCCTCTCCTGGTGAGCGTCACCATTGCCACGCCTCGTTCCTGGTGGGCGAGCAGGCTACACCAAAGGGGAAAGCGATGCTAGCCATCTGGAATCACAGAGGAGAAAATCCGTTGGATACCTCGAACTCGCCTCAACACTCAAGATACTGCCCCATCTTCCTCCGCCGTGAGACCGGTTCTCCATGAGACGATCGCGACACGTTGTGGAACAACCGCTGCCTATTCATGATCCGAGTTCTCGAAGCGCCGTTTGTGGACTACGAGCCGGGCTGTCTATAAAAGCCAGTCTTGTCGTTCCTACCGTGGCCTTTCCTGGCCTCCAACGCATGCCCTTGATAAAACTACAGTCAATCAAAAAAGTACCTAAATAATTATTCACCTGAAAAAGCACACTTCTCTGTCAGCATGGATACCAAGAAAGTCACCGGAGACGAGCACATTGGCCTACCCAGTCCCAGCCTCCAGGGCGGCGAGAGTTTCACCCAGCAGCCGGAAGATATCATCAGCAGCGCCCCAACCCCCAAGCCTCAGAAGCCCGCCCAGTATGACCTCGTGACCACCGCAAACATTGCCGAGGTGAACAACCCACCAAGTCCGTCCTCACCACTTACAAGGAGACCCATGCTCACCATGCCCCAGGGTGAAACCGTCATCACTCTTAGCCCCGATGCCGAGATTGACGTGGCTCAGATCTCCAAGAAGGTCGGCATCGTAGGCCAAGTCATCGGCATCATCCCTATCAGGGTTCGTACCCCTCACGTCCCTACGCTGACACAAAGTAAGTGGCTAAAAGAGCAATTTCATAGGGACAATATGAAGGTTATCATCAGGGGCAGACCCAGATCGACGCCTCCAACGTCCGCTACCTCAAGTCCTCCCTCATTGCCCTTGACGTCGACGACGGCAGTGCGGACGTCATCCTTGGCAACCGCCTCCTAAACAACGTTCCCGCCAACGAAGCGCAGCTCGTCTTCGATGCCGTGGCCCGGGCTCTCCGGCCTGGAGGGCGCGTTGTCCTGTCGGAGACGCTGCTCCGGAAGGAGATTCCGGACGCCGTTCGCAAGCTCATTTCGCAGCAGGCCACCTACCTCTCGAATGCTTTGCAAGTATCCCGGTACGAGGCCTATCTCAAGGCTGCCGGCTTCAGCGGTGTGTCCAGAAACTGAACACCCCCCCCCCTTCCCCTTCTTCCGGTATCTACTAGAAGGAGACCACTGACACGCGGGGTTCGTTTTAGACATAAGTGTGATTGACACAAAGAAGAGCGCCAAGAGCCTCGAGAAGCAATATCAGGGCTCCACCTGCTGTGCCACCCCCAAAGCCGGCCAGCCCCAGCCCGACCAGTCCGGCAGTGGTGTCATTGGCAACGCCCACGAGGCCCCGCCCGTGCCGCACAAGGAGGAAGACAGGAGCGGGTCCTACAGGCGCAAGGTGGGCAAGTTCACGAGATCGCTCGTACCTGGGATGGACGAGAAGGAGGAAAGCGCCAAACCCGTCCAGGAAACGGACTGGGATGAGTACGCTGGCTACTTCTACATGATCGCGAAGAAGATCCAGGAGTAGCTTGAACGACTCATAACTAGTGTGTGTGAGTGACGATTCCAAAGAAACGAAGCAGATTGTACGAAACCAAGCTACCACTGAGATCGCATCAGCTCCCTTGGACCGTAAAAAGAAATTATGGATTAAACTTGATGAAAGAAGAACAGGTCAAGGATAGGAAGAATGACAGTTATACCAGTCACCCATCACGCGTATCTGAAGAATTTGTTCCCACTTCTCACTACTCGTAGATATTTCAATGCTTGCTCCACCATACACCCAGCTAGCTCTCGCCTCTCGTTTTCAGTCATGTATGCGCTCCAGTTTTATTTGCCTCCGGACATCAGTATTGCCCCCTACATCACCGTCACGGTGTACACATATCTGACCTGCCCCCCTTGCATGCGAATCTCATGACTGTCCGGCCACGGCCCCAGAGAGTCAAACTGACACAGGACATCCACCGACCCCAGCACCTCGTCAATCACGTACCTCCTCATCCCGTTCTCCTGCTCACTCCCACCCCTCGGCAACTGGCCCCCGCACGGCGCCGCCCTCATCGACCCTTCCACCCTCTCGCACTCGTCGCCCCAGGGGATCCTGTCCGCGGCCTCGGCGTCCGTCCACATATCTAGATACGCGTCGCCCACGTCCTTGAGCGCCTCCCGGCTCACGCGGTCCTCCTCTGGGATCTCGCTCCAGTCGTGGTCGCGAAGGTACTCGAGCGTCAGGGCGGCGTCGAAAAACAGGTCGCCCGTGGTCGCCGCCACGGTGTCGATCTTGGCAATCTCGCCGGGGGCCTCCGGATCGGCGTGCCAGATCTGGGTGGAGATCACATAG
>JAXQGT010000487.1:0-11235 GCA_037040375.1 Basipetospora sp. M8501
ATGCTCTTCTCGTGGTCGGAGCTGTCGTGATGAAAGGCTCGAAGCAATGGCGACACCGGTTCGAGCTGATGGCCGGGCGTGTGAAGCAGCAAGTCGAAGGTGTCGCGGGCAGTATGACTGGGTTCTTGGTATGTATAGATCGAAAAGTGTGTGCTGGTAACCTCGCTTCGAAACTGGTGACGCTTGCCGCCTTGGAATGCTTCCAAGGCGGGGGGCAGGAGATCCAGGCAGCCCTGAGTTGTCGCGATACTTGGGGCGAAAGGACGCGCATAGCGTTTCCGGAGGGCATTGCGGCGGTATCAATACTGGTTTTCTATGCCGGTATCATTGTGCCGTCACCAGGGCGGCCCATGTTTCCTGTTGTCATAGGCGCAGCGATTGCGGTTTATGTTGGAAACTGGAAGGGCGCAAATATCAACACAGTTAATAGACAAGTGCCCGGTTACGCAGAGCGGCGAAAATTTGTCCCGGAAATTTCCTCGAACTTGATGAGTGGAGCAGGTGCTGGTTTTAGCACAATTGAGCTCAATACGTGCACCTGATTTGAAAGTATACAATTAACAGGAATATTAACGTTTTTTATAATCCTGCAGCTTGAGAACATTATCGATTGCCAACGACCTCTGTACGTTAACATTAATTGATACTTGATGGGTACCCTCGTTAGAATACACTTTTCCAGGTTCCATCCAGGTCAGAGGTAAGTCACATGACCGCAGCTTAAACGACTCAACCTCGCAGGAGTCCTGGGAAGCAATAATCAATGCACATGTGCTCAATGATCAATCTAGAGCCCAGGGAAGACGATCTCGTCCAGTCTGTCCTCGTTTCTTGCAGCCCAGTATGTGTCGACGCCATTTTCGTATCCCGAATCCATTTGTGACCGCATCAATAGGGAACACGAGTCTTCATGCGTTCCTTGGCTCAAGACTACTCCGTATGATAGGTTCATCGACCATGCAGATGGCCTCCTCCTTTAGGTGAAGACAGGGACCCAAAAGCTTGACCCCAGGCGGGATGCACCGTGGTTAGGATTCTCAGCTCCTCTGAGACAACATGGATCAGTATGAGATGTGGATAATGACGCTCGTCAACGTATTGTTAAGTTAAGATTGACCAGCGCTGCCGTTCCCATTGTCGTGTCTTCCCACCTTCTGCATGGCGTCTCAGCGACCTTCAGACCCAGTGGTGAATAACTCGTGAGTCTGCCAAAGCAGGTACATGCGTTCCCAGACCTTGCGGAGAGGATAGTAGCAACTGCTCTAGGCCAAGCAATGACCCGAAACTACACATACCGCCGATGCAACATTCGTCAATGAATGAATCCGGGATCCTTGTCGGTACACAATCCAAGGACTAAACTGTTGAGATGAAGTCGATATTATCCTTTTCAGAACATGGCTCGTTTTGGTGAATTGACAAATCCAGTAGAGATATAAGTTTCCCGCTGCCATGCGAGATAAACATGGTGCATTGAGTACACCTTCGACACCGTACCTTGGGGTATGCTAACTCTAGTGGAGACGTGGGTGCAGTTACGAAGCGCCCTCTTTCTTCAGCATCTCCACAACCTCTGCGTCGATCCCGTCGTCACCACCGAGGTCGGGAAAATCCTCGCCGCCATCTAGCCTTCGCCGTTTATTCGACCCATTAGGCACGAGAGGCAATGATTGGTACTGTGACGCAAGATGTGAGAGCATCTCAATTCCGGGCGCCGCCGGATGCTGAAAAGGTGCGGCTTGTTGCGTGGCTGAGGCAGTGGAAGGTTCTGGCAGCTCAGGCTCGTCTTGGACAGAAGGCGGAGTTAGGGCCTCGATTTCGGGTCGGTCTGGTTCAGGGGGCGGGCTCCCGCTTGACAGTTCTTTGGCGGTCGTCTGCACGTCCGTGGTTGCGCTAAGGGTTTTCATGATGCTCGTCTCCACGACTTGCTTCCTTTCTTCAATTTCAACCTTTCGACTCCGGAGTCTTTCAAGCTGGCCCCGCTCGCTTTCCATGAGACTCTTGTTGGAACCCAGTAACTCTTGTGGGGTTTTGATAAGAGCTGCTCGCGCGTTGACTCACTCCGCGACAGCGCCCTCGGCAGAGGCCAAAATTTTCAGGAGCCCGTTCAAACGAGCAGCGTATACTGGAGGAGATGGGACAGGTGCGGTGGAATCCGTTAATTTGGCGTAATCCTGGTCAGAAGCAGCTGTGGCTGTCTTGGCTTGGAGCTGACGCTTGGTGACTTCATTAAAGCCATCAAGGACCGGGTTGAGCTCAGGTGGGACCGAGGCTGCTGGAATCGAAAAGGCCGAGCCGCCAAATGCACTTGCTGAGCCTTTCAGCTTGTCGACGTCTGTTCCATTGGTTAGTGCCACCATGACTGGAGGAACACTGGAACGCAGGGAAACAAACCTGCAATTCTCCCATCAACCGCGGTTTGGATAGCATCCTCAAAGACATGGCGGTCCCGCCACACATCAACCACACGCTTAATCTTTCCCTGGACTTCACTGGGGGCGCCCTTGTAAGCCACAGCCACGGCCTCCGCGATCACAGTAGAAAAGGCCTCGATGAAGTCCATTTTGTTCCGGATTTTAGACTGCTGAGCCAGTTCTGATAGAGCATAATTTAGAATCGCGTCAGCAAGCGGAGACGATTGAACGAAATATCTCTCAGCCGATCCTGGCATTGGGGACATTCGAAAGGGCGAGCCTGCTGAAATATGGATGGCTTACCGTTGGCGAGGTATATCAGGCTTAGTCTCTTGGTGCTCGAGGATGATTTGAGACGGTTGAACCATAGCTCGACCGTCCGGTTCGCATGTCTCCTGCAGCGCGACCAGTTATCAGGCGATGTGTGGTGACAATAGGCTTCAAGTGCATGTAGAGACTAACCGGTGAAATAGGATCCATTGAGCTGAAGAGGATATGCTGTCGTGACTCTCGTTAACAGCACTTAGTTTCGCCAGCACAGCGTCGTCGTTGTATGCCATGTCTCCAGTCGGCCCGGATCACCACAGAGCACACTAGCGGGAAACGCTCTACCTAGGCGGCAAAAAAGAACAATGGCGGAAGCTTCTAGTTGCTTGCTGCGCGCGATCGCGACCTTCAGAGGTTTTTAGCTGGTTCAAGGCTTGGCTCGCTTTGCTCCGATAGCTTACACCACTGTACCAAGAGAGGAAGGGGGCGGCGGCGGCGGAATTCGAATTGGTTGATGACGACGACGACCTTTGAAGTGGGCCACTCACGCAGTCTAGCTTGGATCGAGAACAAAAGTCGGAAAAAAACTGTAATAGCACTACCAGGTGATGCAGCTTGAGCGGGGATGGGTTCAGGTGTGATGGGAGGTTCAAGAATATTAAGGAAAGGCGTCCGTCAAGCTTCAGAGAGGGTGTTGTCAGTCATGAGCCGCACAGGTCCTGTTATGTGACGTGACGGGAGGCATGAAAACATAGGATACCCAAGCTGCCTACGGTTGTGTGAGGGGTGCCCGGGTGAAGGTAGCCTTGAGCAAGCAACTGGCCACTATTCCACACGATAGTTGTTCAGAACAACACTGTGAAGATGTGGTTCAAGCATGAGGTCGATGTTGTTGGTGTAGAGTAAATTGGTGGCTGGATGCCGTGGCTGTAATTGTCTTACTAATCAATCCCTTGTCGCAACGTTCAACGGCAACGCAGCGAGTTCATCAGGTTCCTTCTATACCTACAGGAGGACATTGCCACCATCACTACAGTGTATCCTCATAATCATAGAACACCTCCTCTGCCTCATATCAGGAAGTGGACACTGAAAGAGCTCAGCCCTCCATCCATCGGCACTCTCTCGGGTTGTTTGTTTCCCACTTCCAGACTGGGTGCTTCTCTCGTCTCACCCTCCACTCTCACGTCTACCCCCACACTTTCCAAGACAGCGAGTTGCAAGATGGCCGATAGATTTCCATCTCTCGAGGAGTTCGATTCGGGAGGTAAGTGTATCCCTAACTTCTTACCACATTCTTGTTGCCAGATGGCAGCTTTGATTTCGATAACCTGACGTGACTGGTGTAGTGCAAACAGATGCGAAAGACTCGTCGGCGGAGCCTCTGGGCGACGATTTTCTTGCCCGCGAGAAAGCCCTCCTGGGTGATGATGCAGAACAATTCACGTCAACACAAGATTCTGTGGTGCTCGGCGACGGCACCGGTGACCTTCTAGGCGGTTCCGATAACGCCCCCCAGGCTGCCTTCGAGTCGCAATTCCCCGACATCACCCCACAGGCCAATGTATGCCCCTTTAGTGTCGTCGGTGTGCCCTCCATGGTCCCGTAGCTAATTATTGTCGTCTCGCACTCGCCAGGTTGCGCCCTCTGTCTCCTATAATTCCGGATATGCTGCTTTCGCGGAGGAGAAGGATGAGGATGAACCCGAAGTGATCAAACTCTGGAGAGAGCGACGTGACGCCGCCATCAGCAAGCGCGCCGAGCAGCTTGCTGTCCAGAAGGATGAGACCACCAAGGAAGCGATGCAGAACATCGACGATTTTTATGAAAACTACAATACGAAGAAGGAGAAGGGCATTGCCCAGACGCGGAAAGATGCAGAGCAGTTCCTCGCCAACCGAGAAGACACCGTCTCTGGTGGTACCAGCTGGGACCGTATCGCCAAGCTAGTGGACATCAGTGGAAAAGGTGTCAAGGGTGGTGCCGCCGGTTCTGGAAAAGAGAGATTCCGCGAACTGCTCGTCAGTCTGCGAAAAGACGAGGCGGCGCCCGGTGCTCAGGGTATCTGATTAATTGTTCGGCGTTAAGGGTTAGTTTTAAATCTTGCCTTTCCACAACTTCTGAATCCCGGACGGGTTTGAGTCTAAGTGGTTGGGGGCACGGTTAATGCATTCAGACGAGGCAGCTGGTCAATTTTTGGAGGCAACAGATGGCCATAGGTAATCATTGCCGCCAAAAAGTCGAATAGAGAGCGATGGCACTTCAATCTCTATGTCCCACCTGAGCACCGGGGGTGAAGAACCCATATCATATATGCAATAAGAGTTGATGTCGGTGATAACTGATCTGTCTATTCGGTTTACGTATCTCCCGCCCCAAATAATTCTCTATACAAGGTCCGAACCAGGTGCACGCTGTGCTCTTCCCAGGGGAGTTCAGTTGCTGCTGAACCAAGTGTTGTACCCGGCGGCCTTACGTGTCATTGCGTACATGGATGCTAGGGGAGGCAAAAGAGTGAGCAAGATTCATAAGTAGACGGTTAAAGAAGAGGAGGAAGGGATGATCCTCACCTCCGAAGGTACCCCATAGGACAATAAGGTAGGGGGTCAACATCATGCGACTCCTGGGGTTCTACAGTTTGCGTGAGCACACGTCAAGCCCCATTACACGTGCATAGGTTCTTCAAAGGGCTTCGTACGATCTTCCAAATGCGAGTGTGCTGCTTGAACGCAGCCTGGTACTCGCGCTGTAGGCGAGGAACGTTGTTCGGGCGGTTAACGAAACTAACGAGGAGGAATTAGATGGTTGCACAAAAGAGCGCTGTTCCCCCGTCGCCGAGGGATTGCCGCTTGATTCGAGAGCCATTGAATGGCCAGCAGCCGGTATATGAGCCATGAGAAGAACTTACGCCATCTTGGGCAATTGTGATTATGGAGTTTTCCGGTTCGCGCGTTGGAGGAGGGCCGAGTATCGTGTTGTGTGAGGTAATTGGCAGGGTGGTGTTGTCCAGAGCTTGACGATGCAGTGATTGATCATGGCTCCATCACACCACTTCAGCCGAGGAGTCGAAGAAGATTTCGCTGACAAAGCTACACAAAAGTGACTCGCAGGCGGTCGCAGCTGTATCCACTTGACGGGCTGTCGACGATGTTCCTAGGCGTGGAGGATGTGCCGCGTTTGCGAATTCGGGTTTATTACATGGTAGTTTATATCATCTCAGAACTTGCTATAAATTTACTTTCAAAGCTGGAATGTCCGACAATCTTTCTTGTGGAGGGAAAAACGTGGGAGTGTATTAGGACTGGTATAGGAATCTCATATTGTCGCTTTGAAGAGCCAGATTGAGTACCGTCGGCCCGTCGAATAGATTCCATACCATCACCACACATCTTCCGGGTTGACGAAATGGGACCTGCCATCACTCCTCACGTGCTGCCCAAGGTGGTCTCGATTCATAGACTTCCTCATGTCATAGGCGTCCTCACTCGATGCTGTAGGGTCCGTTGCATGATCCCCATAGTAATCCTTTACCACCCTGTAGACGCTGTACCCCATACTTTCGTAAAAGGTGATGGCTTTGTGATTGCTTTTCCGTACAAAAAGGTCGACGAACCACGCGTCATTGGCATCTGCCGCCACTTCGAGCTGTTTTGTGAGTATCTTGCCTATCCCCTGTCTCCGCGCTTCGGGAGCCACTGTGAGTGCGGTTATGTGGGCGTGCCATGGAAGGTAGTGCTCGAAAGAACTGTAGTACTCAGGCGATGACTCAAGCTTTCCCATGACTGCAGCGTGGAATCTTTGTTAGGGGCCGAGTACAGTCACTCCAGAAGAGAAGCCAACGCGCTGCTGTGTAGCTATTTGGGGGAGAAAGGGGGGCAATCTACGTACTATACCCGACGATGTTCCCATCATGGTCCTCGCAGACTTGAAACAAGGATGGCCATTTAGAGTGATATTGCAGGTAAAAGCCCAACTCATATGTCTCTGTCAGCGGATCGAGATTGCACTTTGATAATTTGTTCACATCCTCAAAGCGAAACTTCCTGAACGTTGCCATAGCTGTCATGCGCTTCAAAGGCTTGAGGTCGAGTGGGGATGCCGCTGGGAATTTTGAGCGGAATCGAGAGATACGAGTACATTTGATGATAAAGCGTTATCTGTGTGGCGGTCCGTGGTGAAACATTGATCAATTAAGGATTGTGGTCCTGCGCCAGCCCTTTTGTGCGCAACACTTCGTGTCTAGTCCACCACCCTCAGTCTTGATAAACATTTTGATCATCTCAATGCCCCCTAACTCTGTGGATCTGCTAAAATGACTATCCATACGCCTACAAGTTAAAAGTCAGTGGTGCAGTGGCATTTGATCAGCCGGCTCCGACTCCCGGGATTGAGCGAACACTACAGCAGAACTCATCAATCTCACTCAAAAATAAATGTAAGTAGCGAGTAGGAGGAAGATTTCGCATTCCATCTGATAGCCCCTCCAGCTAGACTTGGAGGCACGCCAAACCAGGCTCATACTCTTCCATATTACTGTCCCGGCCATCCAGTGTGGGATGCACCAAGGTATCTCAAAGATTATGTGGTTTGTGACTGCCGGTTCTGTTGAACTATTATGATAAAAGTAATATATGATTTGAACCAATGCAGTGACTAGACAACAAAAGACATCAAGATGTTGGATTGATCAAATGTCAGTGTAGTTTGAATCCCCAGCGAGTATTGGAGCTGGCTGGTTTACTCGTATTGATTTCTGCACAAGGAACACTTGACGACTGGACCATGTTTATGTCATCCCGCTAGGCAGCCACACTGTGCATGCACCTGCTTTCGTGCTCCTTCCACACACTCAATACTGGACTCAATACCTTACACTTGAGATACACAGTGTATTGATGCCATCATCGTTGAAGCAGGAGTTCCCAGCCGGTCACATAGGTTCCACGCTGAGTGTCCAGGAGGTCCCCGCTCCAGGTGCAAACCCGACTTTCAAGCTGACCACCCACCCCACCAAATAAAACACTGCGATTCAGCCCGGTCCCCTCCACCCCTCACGCCCATCCCCGCAAACCGCGTGCTCGAAGAAGCTTCAACTTTAGTCCCAGTCAACCCAAGACACTATTCGTCCAACCAACCTAGTGACGTGCCGGCACACTTTCGCAAAAGAGATATCCATCAAGCACACCTGTTTGTCCGCTTGGCCTCTCTGCAATGGTATGTCTTTATTCTCTTGGAGATACTGCCGAGACTAGTGGCTGCTTATCTCAATCCGCTTCATGGCTGCACGGCATGGTAGAATGCCAGCCAGACCCTCCCATCGCCGTAACCCCTTGGGATGTAGGGTTCATCGCTAACTTTGTCTAGGCTGATTCACTTACTGAAGAACAAGTCTCCGAGTTCAAGGAGGCCTTTTCGCTTTTTGTGAGCACATTCCCTGGCATCGTCAGTGGTCTGCCCCGTGTCCTGACTTGGTTTGAATTTTAGGACAAAGATGGCGATGGTGAGTCAAGTCGCCTGCGTCTGTTGCAACTTTACACTTGAAGACACACCATACTCTTCCGCAACTGTCGAAGCATCGAACCCCCCCCAGTGCAAAATCCCGTTAGACAACGGCAACCGCGACGTCGGAAGGAAGCATATAGACTGAAGATTGCTCCAGGTCAAATCACAACCAAGGAGCTGGGAACCGTCATGCGCTCGCTTGGCCAAAATCCATCCGAGTCTGAGCTTCAAGACATGATTAACGAAGTCGATGCTGACAACAACGGAACGATCGACTTTCCTGGTGCGTCACACCCAGGCCATACTGGATGCTGGGCATAGCTGATGATGAGAGACAGAATTTTTGACCATGATGGCACGGAAAATGAAGGACACGGACTCGGAAGAGGAGATTCGAGAAGCTTTCAAGGCATGGCGTAACTCCAGTCATGCACTGCGCATCAACTAACCCGCCCTTCAGGTCTTTGATCGCGACAACAACGGCTTCATCTCAGCAGCCGAACTTCGTCATGTTATGACATCCATTGGAGAGAAACTTACTGACGAAGAAGTTGATGAAATGATCCGTGAGGCCGATCAGGATGGTGACGGGAGAATTGACTGTATGTGCCACTTTCTCCACTTTGTTAATCTACTTGTCGGACTTTAGCTAACTCATACATGGCGCAGACAACGAGTTCGTGCAGCTCATGATGCAGAAGTAATAGACAAGGCCAGGCACTCGGCGTCGTTTGAGTAAAGGGGATTCTAGTTCAGGCCTGAGACTAGATGTCCAGGCACCCCATACGTGTTCATCGACTTTACTTTGACTATACCATCAGTGTCTTAATGAGCTTTAGGCTGGTGACTTCCATATCCTCCTAGGAGGCCGTACTATTCCTCGCGCCTCTCTAAAAGGCACTCCTCACGTTTCACGCCTCTTTGGTTGCCGATGCTCCTCTTCAGAGACATATCTCAGTGCATCTCGCCGTTCAATTGCTAAGGCCTTCGCCCTCTTGGTTTACACGTTCTACTGTTAGTCCACTAGTTTCCGAAATTCGGGGCTGGCATGGCGAGAACTAAAGGGACAGGGCATGCAGTCATTTAAACAACTATAGGCGTGCTAATCCCCTGTCACCTAACATCACAGTGAGCTGTGACCATAGTACCGAGCAAGCCACAGAAAGGCCCCGCTCGATCCTACTGAGAAACGAACGTTGTAGGCAAAGCGACGGGGAATTGACGGGTGGAAGGCTGTCTCGTACAGTGTAGCAATAATAGGTACAATGTACATTGGAAAGGGTGCTGATTACGATACAGCCCAGTGTAGTGTAGTGTAGTGTATTGTCGCGGAACCCGCTGGCACACTTCGCTACTACACTAACCTTGGCACCTCACTGTGCTCGGACTGTACCAGTGTGGTGACTTCAGTTGCGCGCATCGAGTCTTCTGGATTATTATAGGAACTGGCAGTTTCTCGTTTGTCCACATCCGCCTCTACTCTCATCATCCATCCTTCCCTGCCCCCATGATTTTAACCTAAGCCCTATAAGCTAGCAGCGCCCTCTTTCCCCGACCACTTAAGCTATCGGACCCTCGCGCAGTTCGATCAAAGGTCGCGACCCATGCTCCTGCCATGTGGCGAGACCGCACAAACCTGTAAGGCCCTCTCCCCATGAATTGCGTGTATGATCTGACAAACTATCCTAGTTTTATATCGTACCGCCAGTCGTACAGTCATCACCCCAAAAAGCGAGTAAAATACGAGTCACGAACCTCCGGAAACGATGCTTTCACCGATAACTTTCCAGGAAGCTTCGGTCATTCGGAAGACCGCCAGGGTCTGTTATCATCCGGCGCCTTCGATGATGGAGACGCTGTAATCGAGATGGACCTCTTACCCCCCCGGTGGGCGGATATTGGCGATGAGATCACCGGAATCCTGGCAAATGTGGCAAAAAAGAGCCAAGTTCTGGATCGCTTGCATCAAAAGCATGTGCTCCCTGGCTTTGACGACGACGATGCCAAGAAAGCAGAAGAAAGTGAGATTGAGGATCTTACACGAGAAATAACGCGCGGATTTCACGATTGTCATCGACATATCCAGCGGGCAGAGCAGCTCGTTCGAGAATCTAAGCAGCAGGGCAACCTCCGTCGAGCGGAAGAGCTGATGGCTCAGAATATCCAAATATCACTTGCGACCCGGGTACAAGAAGCAAGCGCGAACTTTCGAAAGAAGCAAAGCGCATATCTAAAAAGTTCGTTCCACCTTGTCTCTTCGCGACAGAACCCTCTGCCTACGTCGTAGCATTATGGGCCTTCTGCTAACATGAGTCGGCTGCAGAGCTTCGTGGAACCAGCGGGCTAGGCTCCCCAAGCTCAGCAGACCGCACTTCGACGCCGCAACAGTCGTCCTACTACACGGATCCATCGCTGTTAGAGTCTGACGCGGACAGGTCCTACTCTCAGTCAACTCTCCAAACCACCTCTCAGCAGAAGCTCCTTCATATCAACGACGCCATTGTTCTGCAGCGGGAGAGGGAGATTGAAGATATCGCCCAAGGAATCATTGAACTTTCAGATCTCTTCAGGGATCTTCAGAATATGATAATAGACCAGGGGACCATGCTAGACCGGATAGACTACAACGTCGAACGCATGGCGACGGACGTAAAGGATGCGGAAAGAGAGCTGACTGTTGCGGCAGGCTATCAGAAGAAAACGACAAAACGCAAAATTATTTTGTTACTCCTACTCATCATAGCAGGGCTTTTCATCCTGCTCTTGGTGAAACCTAAGAATCATGCAGGCGGGGAGTCGGCGACGTGACGCTCATGGCAGGGCCGGGCGCTTCTATTTGATTGGAGAACTGTTAGATACCCAACGTTGGCATCATCGGGAGCTATAATCATGGAGCTTGCTGCCAGCCGTGGCCATGTGCATCCTATCCTACTATCAAGAGAATACACTACCATTAGAACTACTCACTCCATACAATGAGGACAGATGTTTCTAGACCAGCAGGCAGAGACTGCGAGTAGGTTTCCTTCACAGGAACTACACCAGTGCCCTT
>JAXQGT010000488.1:0-11377 GCA_037040375.1 Basipetospora sp. M8501
GTGGTCAGTATGAGGATTGAACTCATGACCTTTGCATTATTAGTGCAACGCTCTAACCAGCTGAGCTAACCAACCCGCTTGATCCGCTTATGCTGCGAGGTCTTCCGAAACGCCTCAAGTTCCGAGCCGCTCGAGATTTGAGCCAAATCGTGTTACAGTCATTGCACTGCATTGCAGGATGTTAGAATGAGGAGCTTGGTTCTCAGACATTGACAAATTCAAGATAGAGAGACTAACGAGTTGTTAAATTTCTTCCTAGACAGTATACACAATACTATAATAGCAGGAACAAGCAATACTACAAAGTCCCAAAACATACACATTCTTCATTCTATCCAAAATAGTCATACAGTACAAAGAACGCCTATAGCCTAGCATCTCACTAATAAGCCCCCGTTACTAGAAGTGCTCTATTAGGCCTAGAACAACTTATAAGAGCATAAAAGCGCGGAAGAACTCCTCGAGTTCCTGTATCTTGTCGAATGAACATAACTTCGCAATGTCTGCCCTACCAGTTAGATGGAGCCATCAGGGGTCATGTTAGTGAGAGTCCGATAACTTACATTGATCCGGGCGGACAATAACGAGTGCCTCTGCCTCCCTGACATCAATGCCGTACTTCTGGAAAGCGTTCCCATGGCCTGCGTCGTAGCTCTCGTCATCCACGTAGATCTGATGAGGACCTATTTGGGCAGAGGTTAGGCCTACTACTTCAGCGTCGGAAAAGGTGGGTACTGCTACTGACTCTTGATTTTCCACCTCTGCTCAATCGGCGTAAAGATGTCCGGGATCCACTCAGGCTCAATCGCAGTTCGCTTCATTTTAAGGACAAGCAAGAATTGGAATATCGCGCTGGGGTCTTTATTCGTCGGTGTTATCCTCTGCGTAAGTTCATCGAGTTTGCTAGCAAGCTGGTTTGAGGTTAGCAAAATCTAAGCAGCTCGCGTGGCGGGGCTGAAAAAGACTTACAGAGTTTACCCTCTCCCGGATCTCAGGGCGGGTAAGGTCGCCTACGAAGACCATTATGCGCCAGCAACAATTCGACCTCAGCTCCTCCAGGAGCTGAACCGCCTTCGCGTCGGAGAACCGTACCACTTGAGCGTTCGGGAACCTTGTGCCCACGATGAAGCTCTTAGCTAGGGCTTGGTCCTCCCCGCTCGCCGCCGCGATCACCGGCGAGGGTTGGTAGTGGGTGCCCTGGCCTGCGGTGTACTTGCCGAACCTTACAAACTGTTCGGCAAAGTACTCGGGCGAGATGTTGTGCTCTTTGCGGTACTTTGACGAGAACAACCGTGTGAACTGTGTGTCGAAATCGATGAGGTCCTGTGCTGTTTGCCGCCTCTCCGACACGTATGTCTCGAGGAGTGACGGCGACGCTTGGCCTGTGAGGACCTGACCCAGTTTCCACCCAATATTATACCCGTCCTGCAGGCTCACATTCATTCCCTGCCCGGCTTTGGGCGAGTGCGTGTGACAAGCATCTCCCGTGAGGAAAATCCTCTGATCCTTGTGGAAGTGGTCAGCTAGCCTCTGGCCGATGGCATACGCGGACCACCAGTACGTCTCCACTATGTCGACCTCATAAGGCTGGAAGACTCTGCCGACAATTTTCTGGAGGTCTTCGAGAGTGACATCGGCGGCCTTTGTGCCGGCAGGAAGTTCCATATAGAAGCGAACCATGTAATCGCCTTCGCGGGGTATGATCATGAGATCGCCCTGTGGAGAGAGCAGGATAGACTTCTTTCGAACGTCTGGGAAGGTGGTCCTGCAGTACACGTCCATCACGCCCCAGACGGAGTCCGAGCTGTCGCCGATCATCTTAAAGCCGAGTGACCGGCGTACCGTGCTATGCGCGCCGTCGCAGCCCTGAACAATCGAGTGTTGTTAGTTTGGCAGAAAGGACTGCGAACTTGGATGGGCTGGGAGAAAAATATACCAGAACATAGCGGGCTCGCCACTCTTGCTCTTCGCCTTTGTGATCGACCTTGACGCGTACACAATGATCCTCTCCCTTCTCCAGAGCGTCTCTATCAATCTCCACTCCCTTGACATCACTGTTGTACTGGATGTCCTCGTCGCTACCGAGCTGTGATATCATCAAGCCATTCAGTCGCGCCTGATTGAGGATAACATGCGGCCGATGGCTTATCCCGGGTTCCTTATCCGCCGCGAAGTTGGACCGCCGGATGCCACCCCGCCCCTCGTCCCACTTCCAGAACGCGACCTCCATGACGTGGTACGATTCCCGCAGGAGCTCCTCCCCGATTCCCAGACTGTCGAAGATCTCAACGGTCCGGGTCTGCACGCCGTCGGCCTGGCCCCGGTCGAGAGGGCCAGGCCGGCGCTCGAGGATCTTGTAGCTAACGCCGTATCGGGTGAGCCACACGGCGGCACAGAGGCCGGCGGACCCACTGCCGCAGATAAGGACGTCAACTTGGTTGGACATGGTGTAAGCGGGTTGGGAATTCAAGAATCGCAGATGTTTTTGTTAAAAGCTGTGCTGGGGTAATTACTGGGGTCGGCCAGAAGATGCACAAATACGTATTTTGGGGTCACCAGTTCCGCTTATTTTTTGAGTGTCGGCGCTAGTGCTAGTTTCCTGTCATCCGGGGCCTGCGGAATTGCCGAAAGCTCCGTTGACGTTAACCCCGCGGGTGTTTGAGTTGGCTCGGCCTGGGCACGACGTTATTGGTCCCTGAGACACACTTAGGTTACAGGCGGGAACGGTGCTCGGCTTCTAGTGAGGTTTTGTCAGATCCTGTCAGCACCTTAAACCCAACTGCGAACCACACTGGCTGGAATATTCAACTCGGGATTGCTAGCACAATGTAACTGGTCTGATGCTGTCAGGTATAAGGTCTTGCCCAAGAAAATAAGTATAATGGGCGAACCTCGATTTGCTATAATTGCAACCGATACCACTGATCAAATTAACACAACAATTCGAACAAACGTATAGTCCACCCTACTAGTGATTAACCAGCCTGTGATGTTGCTATTGAACCTCCAAAAAGCCAGCTCAGCTTGATTATATGCTGTCTACCCTGATATAAGTCGGAGTTTCTGGCTTTGGGTTAGCGCCACGGCGCATTTCTGAATAGCCTTCAGTTTGCCACCTATCTTTCCCTTTCGTCTCAACGTTGCTACTAGGAGAGACACGATAAAGAATGATACTGCCCAGATGGTTTTCCTCGATCGCGGAGGTCGTACGCGTCCCTGAAAAAAAGCGGGGTTAGAGAGAAAACGAAAAATAAAGATAGAAATAAGGAAATAAACAGAGATAAAATCAAATTAGTGACAGAGCAAGTTTCCACTTACGCTAAACTGCCAGTCTGTCCAGACCGGGAACAGGCTTCGGTACCAGTAGTACGCCTGGGACCAGGGATAGGTCATGGCATTCCATGTCTTTCCTCCTGGCTTCGTCGCCCGGAGGTACCAGCTGTCGCAACCCGAAATCCATACAGTCTTTCCGAGCGCGTCCTGGATCTCATCCACGTACTTCTTTTCTGCCTCGGGTTTGAGATCGGCTACGCTGGCCTTTCCATCCAGTACGGGCTTGATCACTCTCAGAGCGTAGTTTATAGAGTTCTCTGAGGCCATGACAGCCGAGGTGTGGCCGGTTGCCGCGTTGGGACCTGTGAGGCACGAATTATTAGGACAAATGCACTCTTAATATCAAAGGACACAAAGGAGGATGGGCTCACCAAGGAGAATGAAGAAATTCGGGAATCCGCTCATGACACTGCAGTTATACGCCTCGGGTCCACCGAATGAATCCCAGTGCTCGTCAACGCTTTTCCCACCCCTACCTATTATCTTAACCCCTCCGAAAAAGGTCCCCGTATCGAACCCATTCGCGTGCACGATCACGTCCGCCTCGATCACCGCCCCGCTCTCGGTCCGAACTCCCTCGGGTACAATCTCGACTACCTTCTCCTGGGTCAGGGTGAGGTTCTCCGAGTGCAGGCTGTCAAGGTATCCGCAATCGAAAATTCGCCTTTTGCACCCAATCTCGAACTCCGGTATGAGGAGATCGTGATACTTCTCCGGCGCCGTCTTCCGGACGTACTTCTCCACCATTTGGCGTTGTTGCTCGCGGTACTTGGCAGCCCCTCGCGTCATTGGGAATCCTTTCAGCGCCTCCTCTGCTGCCATAAAGATCCCGAAGCGCGATATGCCCTTCAAGCCTGGTACATATTGGAGCAGCGTCCGCGTGGTCTGGGATATCCGTTTGTCGATAGGCGGGAAGATCCAGTGCTTCGATCGCACCACCTGCGTGAGATGCGCCGTCTTCTTCACGATGTTGGGCACAATCTGGGCAGCAGTGCAGCCGTTTCCAAAGAGGATGACATTCTTCCCCTCCAGGTCGACGTCCTCTCTCCAGCGGGCCGAGTGGAAAATGGGTCCCCTGAAGGTTTTCGCGCCAGGAACGTCGAGTTCTCGAGGCGTGACAAGCTGGCCGGTCGCCGCGAACAGAAACTGCGATTCGTGGGCGTAAACCTCGTCTGTCTTTAGGTCACGCACGAGGATCCTCCAGCGGGACGTCTCCTCGATCCACTCCGCGGTCTCTACGGATGCGCCGAAAGACATCTTTGAGCGGAGGTCATATCTCCGGGCGACTCTGTCGAGGTACTCCCACAGTTCTGCGCCGGAGGGCAGGACGCGGGTCCATGAGGGATTCTTCTCGAAGGAGAAACTGTAGAGTGCGCTTGGGACATCGCATGCAGCTCCTTTAAATGGCGCTTAAAGTTAATTCAAGTGGCGGGCTATTCGACGTGAGAATGAAACAGGGCATTTTACCTGGGTATCTATTGATGTGCCACGTTCCCCCGAGGTCGTCGTCACGCTCGAAGATTCGAATGTCTGTAATGCCGTACCATCTCTTCAACGTGGCCCCCAGCCCGATCGCCGACAATCCTGCGCCGATGCATGCGAACTGGCTGTAAGTTGTCGTCTTCCCCTCTTGTCCTTCCATGGCTGGGCAAAAGTGATACTGGGCGGTACTGAGATACGAAGTAAAGCAGTTCCGGTGAGATGTGTGTAGGCGTGGTTGGAGCTGAGGTGTTGTTATTGCCCCCATACTATTCCCCCGCAACCCTCGCCGCACAAGATCTGACATATGTCTTCTCAAAGTTAGTGCTCGTCGAGCCGAGGCTAGAGACCCATGCCCAATCTACATTATGCACATCACACTAGGGAAGTGCAACCTAGTAGTCAGTTTTTTAGTAGACTATCACGCTATGTGGAGCTAGATGGGCCACCGTCTGAACTTGGCGTGGGACGGACACGGAGTACAGCTTATGCCCGACCTCTCTGATTGGGGTTCTCTCCGCTGCGCGAGGACCGTTCTGGCCTCTACCACGTTGTGCAACGCACCATGACCTTTCAGTTCACTTGTGCCTCTCGAGAAAACGTCTTCCCGAAGGTAGAGCCTACAAACTTTGGTTTACATTTTTAAAAATGTTTTACTCCAGAATGCGATTCATAAATTCCACAACCTTACGGGTACTGACTGCGGCTACTTGCTATCGGCTGTATCAATCACCAAGTCCCCGGTCTTGCGATCCAGTTTCTGCCGCCCCTTAAAGTCTAACGTCCCCGCAATTGACCGCCCACGAATTGCACGAGACAACCAACCAGGGCCTCCCTTTTACATCGGTCCGTTGTTAGTAAAAAGGCATGCCTGACAAACATCCTGGCAAGGGGCACTCCCATAATTGTGTATCTTTCATCAGGTGCGAGATAAACTTACGACCAGTGCAGCCAAATATCGCACAATTCCAGGCAGGTATATCGTCTTCCCATAGCCGCTGTATAGCGCATCGACGATTGCCTCGCTGACTGTATCGACATGCAGCAGCGGGAGGAGGAAGTTGGGCTGTCCCGTGTCGCCGCCCTTGAACAGCGGTGTCCGCACGTAGGCTGGGAAGACTAGAGTCTGCCGTACCTTGGGTGCTTTACGGACGACGGCAAGCTCAAGTTGGAGAGACTGGCAAGTCGCTCCTCTATTAGCGTTTCTAAATAGTTCATGAAAGGAATTAGTGGCGTAGGGGGGTTAAACAAACCTCATGCAATGAAACCAGACCGGATTTTGTTGCTGCGTAATCCCCCAGCGCCGGTGGTGGAATGAAGGTACTCAGCGAACTGATGTTGACAACGTGCCCATGATTCTGCTCAGCCATATACGGCACAAATTCCTTGGACAAGAGGAATGGCGCTGTCAGGTTGGTGCGGATGGTAATATCCACGTCCTCGTAGCTGCTGTCCAACAGCATGAACCCCCGGCAGAGACCTGCGTTGTT
Organism: Basipetospora sp. M8501; assembly: GCA_037040375.1. NCBI lineage: Eukaryota > Fungi > Ascomycota > Sordariomycetes > Microascales > Basipetospora > Basipetospora sp. M8501. Next base: position 6,303 of record JAXQGT010000488.1, read on the forward strand.
AATCAAGACAGTGGGTTCGCCTACCTCACTGCGGATCCTGACGCAGACGTCTCTAATAACCTGGGCCTTGCTGAGGTCGGCCTGATAGTAGTGTACTCTGGAACCCGACGGTGGGGTCCACGAGAGGGGTGCAAAGTCCACGATGACGATGGTTGTCTCCGGGTTCCGTTCGATGAGCATCTGGGATATCCTGGCGCCGATTCCACTGCTCCCTCCCGTTATAACGACAATCTCCTTCGCCCAGTCCCATTTCGACGGCGAGGTCCAATTGTTGGCGGCCTGTCGGGTGAGGTAGTCATTTGCACAGAGGGCCGTGCCGATGATTAATGCGGCGATACTGGTCTTTTGAGCTCTCGAGAGGGTTTTTATGGGGACGTGGGTGGTGAGCTTGGTGTTGTTTTTCGTGACCACTGACAGGGCTGCCACAACCGGGATCAGGAGCTTAGGGTTAAGCAGACATCGTCTGACGACACCCGCCACCCAGTTGATCGTGAAGCCTTCCCTGGTAGGCGCCATGTCTTTGTTTTCAAAGTGTTTGATGCAAAACGTTGCAGAGAATTCGTCAGGGTGAATTGCTCGCATAGGTTGGTCAGTACTTTTCGGAGTCGGATTTCAAGTTTTGCAATTTCCCCGATCCTCCTCCATCGAAACTCCGACAAACAATTCTCAGACGCCAGACGGAGCTAATAGCCTGGGGAAGCGGGTCTTCCAAGTCCCGAAGCTGTACCCCGGACGGAATGGGGTCAACTAGCATATGTTCCCTAACCCCTGGCCGGCTAGCGAGCAAGTGCGGGGCAGTCAAACCCCAGTTTCGTGGTAGCCTACCTCCCTGCTCCCACATGTCACTTGGTCTCGCCGAGGTAACTCGGAGATCATGGGTCGCCAGCCCCGAATTATCAAAGAGGCTGTGCACATTGGCTATGTGCCTCACCAAGTGGAACCCAAGATAGACTCATTTATCGTTTGGCAGACGTGTATGAAGCCATGGAGTCCGCCGTGGATCAGCGCATCTGAGCTGACACTCGCCAACGTCCAGTAACTACCATCATCATGACCAATACGACAAAATTCACAGCACTCGATGCGTTAGATCTAGTGGCGAAACTCCTCGTACTCGGTAGGGCGACCACTTTATTTTTCACTCACGTTCAGCTACTAACATAAGACTGTTAGCGTTTCCTAGCATCACATTGAGTGCGATTCGACGTGCGTGGGTAATCTGGCGGCGCAAGACAACAGCCTCGTTCTATTTCAAAGTCGCCTTCTATCGCTTCGCCCTCACAAACCTCTCGGGCCAACAGATCCAATTTGTCGTCCCGTCTACGCTTGAGACCTACGAGACATGGGTCAAAAAGACGCGAGTTTCTGCCGCACGGAAGAATGACCATTTCGTCCTCGGGCGAGTGAACCACGATGTCGAGACGCTCCCCGACGGGCGCTCGTCGCTTATGTGGATCGGTGACCGGAAGAAGGCCGCAAAGGTCGTGTTGTACTTCCACGGGGGCGGATACGTCTCTCCCATGACTCCCGGCCATCCGCAGTTCTGCCTCGACAGCTACGTGAGGGCCCGCGAGGGCGCCGAGGAAGTCGCCGTCGCGATGCTCCAGTACACCCTCTCCCCCGCCGCGAAATACCCAGGCCAACTCCTCCAGGCGGTCGCCGCATTAAAGCACCTCTTGGACTGCGGCGTCCGGGCGAGCGACATCATCGTCGGCGGAGACTCGGCAGGCGGGAACCTGACCGTCCAGCTCCTCTCTCACATACTCCACCCGCATCCGGCCGCCGAGACTCTTGACCTGGCAGGCCAGAAGCTTGCCGGCGCTGTGACTATTTCGCCGTGGTTGAGCGGCGACACTGCCACTGCATCGTTCAGGGACAACGACAATGTCGATATGATTACTGGCAGAGCCATACGTAAGGGTGACGCCCGCATGTTTGACAGGGCGGTGGGAGAAGCGGAGAAGGCTCGTGGTCAGGGATGGGCGTATCCGATCGACGTGCCGGGGGAGTGGTTTGATGGGCTGGAGACGGTCTTGAGCTCGTTGTATGTGACTGCGGGGCAGCAGGAGGTTTTGCGGGATCAGGGCATGAAGTTCGCAGAGACGGTTCGGAGGCGAAATCCAGGGATCAAGGTACGGTTGGAGGTCGCGGAGACGGAGGGTCATGATTTCATCCTGCTAGAGGGCGAATATGGCGTCATTGGCGACGCAACTACGAGGATGAGAGCCTGGGTGGCTAGCGCTTTTACCTCCTAGCATGGATACCATGCAAGAAACGTACATAATAGCGGTCTGAATTACGCATATGCGCAGCTGGAACGGTGGATAATTGACATTTTTTCTATCCGAGTGAAGCGTCTAAGTGACCATTGCGAGTTTCTCGATAGAAAAGATGTAACCTCATCCTATTTACAGCCAGGCCGCGTAACATTCGAGTTGCGATGTGACCCCAAGGCCAACAGCCTCACAGTACCGGCCATCTTAGGCGTGCTGGGACATACACACATGGACGCTCTAGGGTTCCTGTAGCAAGAGGTTGCCGCATCATCGCTTTCAGTAAAGCTAGACTGAAATGTTGCATCTCGGAAGCCATTCATCATTGTTGAATTATGAGGATCAGTAATCTCGTACCGCCAGCGGCAACCACACACCTTGCTCCGACCTCTGGTTGAGTAGGTACAGTCTATCCCACTTTAGAGCAACGTATTTAGGTAAGTATAGATGTTCCAGACGGCGATTGAGGGTGCGTATCCTATGGTCCCAAAGCCATTAATGTGCCACTACTTCAAGGTATATTTTTGCTTGACTAAATTGTGAGGCTTGGTCGGTTTCTGCTTGAATCATGTACAATCATGGTACAGCCCACCGTCTCCTGTTTCTCCCCCTAGTTATCCTTTGCCGTGTCCCGCACGTGTGTGTTCCGGTATATGAATGACGTTATAGTCGACGTGGACATATGCCCTTTCTATGGTCGGTAACTCTTCTAGCTTATCCTGCAGTGCCTCGGAGACGTCGTGGGCCTCTTTCAGCGGCGTCATAGGGTCCATGACAATGTCAACCTCGGCGACAACCCGTGGGCCGGAGTGGTACACGACCACATTTTCCAAGCCGGCGATTGAAGGCGAGTGAGTCAGGGCAATGTAGGTGACGAGCTGTCGAATTTCGCGTGGGGCTACAACGCCAACAAGCAGCATGAACTCCGCCATCGCAGTCCTGCCCCAGAGGATGATGATGGCCGCGGATAGTACCATGGCGCCCACTGGATCAATCCACCATATCAGCCTAGCGCCCCCGACGGACGTCAGGATGCCGAAGGCGTTGATGACTAGGTCGTTGCGATGGTCCTGCCATACAATGCGGACCTGGCTGTACTTGTTGCGAAGCGCAAAACAATACATAAAGAGACACAGTTTTGTCGCAAAGGCTATTGATACGGCGATGACGGATTGGAGATAGAAGCCGTTGACGGCTTGGCTCCCCCATCTCTCAGCGAGCTCACGCACAGAGAACGCAATTAAGACAACACCGACCGCAATCATGAGGAAGCAGAAGATGATGTTGCCTATTGTCTCGAGTCGTGCCTTGCCTGAAGGGAACCGCCGCGGGTCAACGTTGCGGATCGCCCGGTGGACGACGATAAGGGTCAAATTACTGAGGGGATCGAAGATGGAGTCGGCCATGGTGGTGAAGAGCGATAGTGATCCGGCCGTGGTCGCTGCATAGAGCTGAAGTCCCGAGAGGACGATATTTGCGATGAAGGAGCCCCAGATGGCTATTGCATAACGAAGAGCATCCTTGTGCAAGGATTGTCGAGCCTCTTCGCGATGTTGACTAGCCGGTTTGAGAAGTCTATCTATTTCCCTATTCTGAGATGAATAGAATGAATACAGCCTACGACCACGCAGGCTGGTCGCATCACAACTTAACAACGCCCCGATGACATTGGATGTGCTGGTTGTGTTTTGAAGCTCTTCAGATCTCTTGTAGGAGGCCAAGAGGTGGTAAGGGTCGTCTGGTAGGGGGGCATGTGGTGTTAGTATTGTGGGTTCACGGCCCCGTGGTCTACACTTCCGCCGTGTTGGTGCGATATCTGTCGTACGAAGGGCCCTTGGTCGATATGTCAAAGTTCGGTCCAAAAAGGTATCCATGCTGTGGGCTGTAAATCGAGGAGCGAGCTTGTACCCAGGCGTGAACCTTGTAGGCATGGAGATAAAAGAGAGCATACAAGTGCTTACTTTCCCCCCCACAATTGAACAAGGGAGACATTTTCTGCGACAAACAAAAACAAAAGACTGGGGGGGGCGGAGAGGGTGCCCTTGTTCTACATCCGTACTCACAAACAGCTGACGGACCAACGAGGGCTCGGCGGGGTCTGCCGCAATGGCGTGTTGCACTGGACGAGTATTGTCTCAAATTAGGGGGCCGGAGGTTGCCGTGCCGCTGTATATCCTCGAATAGCGACAAAGCGGGGTCACAATAGGGCTGGTGATTATCATGCAATGCACGGTCGGCGCCTTAAACGGTAAATTCCACCCCTTCTCGCATGATTCTTTCGCAACTCGGCGCTGGGTTTAGGCCAACTGCGAATAACCATCGGGGTACCTATTGGCGTGACACGATGTGGGCTGACTCGACTTTTGGACTGTTCGTTCAACTTCGGTATCGAGCGGTAATCCATCATCAATAAAAGCAGGCTCTCAGACTCTCCCTTCTAGTAAGATTCTATAAAAGTAATTCAAAAGCAACAAGCCACAACGAAGACACAAGTCATATCAAGCACACGAAACATACCAAAACATACAAACATACCAAACACGTTCACAGAGACCCAAATTGAGAACAACCACAATGGACGCCGTTAAACCCCACAGACGTCTCGTTTGTGATTTCGAGGACCTATCCCGCCGCGATGTCGCTCTCGTGGGCGGGAAGAATTCCTCACTCGGAGAAATGATCAACACCCTGGCGTCCAAGGGCGTCGCAGTACCATCCGGCTTTGCAACTACATCGCAAGCATACTGGCGCTTCGTTGACGAGAACAACTTACGGCACGACATTGCCACACACATCAAGGAG
>JAXQGT010000489.1:0-11743 GCA_037040375.1 Basipetospora sp. M8501
GCCACGTGCCGCAGCAGGGAAAACATGCGGCTTCCATTCATGGCAACCAATGACTTCCTTCGGCCATGCAACCGTGTTCACTGTTTTTCAAGCCACCTTATAGCCCTTGCTGGTTGTACTTGATAAAGAGCTAGCAGGTTTCTGCGGAAATGTGGTAGGAATGAGCTGTTTTAAGGTTAACATCTCTCATTGGGTTACCAAGTCCTGAGCTTATCACTCCTACACTGCGTTCTATTCTGATACCAAGCATCTGTGCTCACGCTTGCGGCTCATCCTCACGAGTCCTCCCACACGCTTTCCAAGTCCTTTATCTGGGAGGTGTGATACCTCGTCAGCAACCAAGCTCCGTTCTAAGATAAGTAATTGGGTGTTGCAAACTTGTCATACACATCAAGCCTCATCGTCAACAAAGAAGGAGATATAAGGACGGTGATCTCCTGGCGATGGAAGACCTGGACACCAATCCCAGACAGGCAATCCATATCGCTATTTGACTTTGAACAACAACATCCCCATCGTGGACCGGAGTGTGCACCAAGATTATATACCTTCTACCAACATCATCCTCCACATACCAGACCACCATGTCTTCATCGAAAAGTAGTCGCGGCGGCGGCGGCGGCGGAGAGTCGAGCAAGCACAGTTCGAAGCATTCCAAGAAGGGCAAAGGCGCTCAAGTTAGTAAAGGACCACCTACATTCACCTTCGTATCAAAATCCCCTCCCTCCCCTCCACTGCGTCCATTCGCCAATAAACAACTCTTCCTCATCATATTTTCGCCAAGCTTGTACCTTTGCTCATGCCTCACATTTGCTTTCTCCCTGTGTTTCATCAGAGCTAACCTACGTGTTGCAGAAGTCGATCCGCCAACTCATCGAATCCCTCCAAACCCACCGCGTCAACACCCTCACCGAGCTCTGCCGCATCGAGCGCGTCGCCGCGTCGTGCGAGGACGAGGCCGACGCCCGCGCCATCCAGGGCCCCATGACGGCCGCCTGGGACTACTATGTCGCCTCCAACCAGTTCCTCACCGAGCTGCGCGGGCTCACGCGGAGTTATCCCATCAGCGGAGACATCATATACGAGGCGCGCGTGCGGGTGCGGAGCGATCCGAACTCGAATCGGAGCTGGAATCTAGCGTGGCTGTCGCTGAGGAAGATGGTCGACGAGTAAGTTTTTTTCCCCTTTCCTCTGTCTTCTCCTATATGCTTTTACCCCCCTTGGCCTCTCCCGCGTACACGAGTGGGAACGAGAGAATGAGCAAAAAGGATAGATCGCTGACACTACACATAGTGACCTGGTGTCCCGCTTCGCAGTCATCGAGGCATCCAAGCCCGAGATGTGGGGAGAGACGGAGCCTACATCTGAGGACTTGCAGCAGCTTGCCGCCTGCTTCGAGTATGAGTGGTACAAGGCCATCAACACCATGCTGCGGCACTGGCCTGTGCCGCCGACATGGTACTAGGACTTGTCACCCACCCATGATATTTTTCTTCTTTTTATATCCCACCCTCTTCCGCATCGAGGATACAGGGGTGAGGGGGGACGAGATACTGGCTGTAATGAAAGCGATGGCGTCAGGATAGATCGATGCATTTTCCTGTCATTTAACAAGGGAAGAGGAGAAACGGAGTTTGAACAACGGGACTTGGCGTTCATTGAGGACGTCACATTGCATTTTGGTATTAAGGGTGGTCGTCGAACGACCACAGGCATAGATCAAATGGGTACACGAGGAAAATGTTGAACATTACCAGACTTCATTTACAAGCCGTGACGGCGCTGCTATAACGCAATCCTGAACGATCTGATGTCTTCCCGATATTCCAATATGCTAACCAAAACGCCCCGTTATTCCTTCTTAATCTATACGGCGGATGCTGGAAGATCTATCGCGCGGGGACGAATTATCGACAACACTTTCAAGATTGGCAGTAATCAATGGATACACTGACTATTCCCCCCCCCCGCATCTCATTTTTCCGCGCCATTTCGTCGTTGAGGCTTGCCACAATGATGAATACTGAGATGATCCCTTCGAGGGTAGGGACGACAAGTCAGTGGCTGACGAAGTCACGAGCCTGCGATCGACACCACCCCGATGCTCAGCCAACTCTCAGGACTGGAAGTTGAGGTGCAGGAACGGTATATTGTCATAAACCAAGTAAAAGATAACATAATGCCAGGGGCGGCCCCATGTGTACCTGGCAATACACTCTGTGATTTCCACATCCACTTTCTTCCCATGCTAGTGTAGCTAACGGGCTCGACTCTTTCCCAGGAGGCGGACAAGGTGATATCCAGCAACAGTTGATTGAGGCCATCGGATAGGAGTTCAGTGACAACGAGAGAGCACCTAACAAATGGAAAATGGCAAGGGGCAAACTGGATGTTGCGGGATTAATGTAGCGACTACGGGTGGCAGCAGGACGTTTGTACTACCACCATGTTTTGTGTCTGCATACATATGTTGATCCTTACTACATGTTAATATAAGGTCTTATTCTTTACATGTAGTCGTCGGAATCCCCCGACAAGCAGTGACATCATGAGTGTTCCGACATCATTGGATCGGGATTCAACCTTCCCAATGAAGACCCTAGCTGCTTTTCTCATGCAGGCATTTCCATCCTCTGCAACGCTGATTTCTGGCCAAGAGATAAGAACGGGCGGGAAGATAAGAAAAAGGAAAAAGAGAACCTACCAGGCCGAACCGCCTCCAGGGTTCAATGTTATTGAGGGAAGATAAGACACGGGAGATAACAAGGAGAGACAATGTTTCTCTTCTTGTGCTACGTGCACCCGCCTCATCTTGTGCTCCCACCCTCGGAATCTCGACAGCCACCAATGCTGAACTCGGGGGTGGGGATAAGTACCCCGGCGGACCCCTCCTCCCTGATCTGCTTCTGTGCACGGGGGAGTTTCTAATCATATCGAGCTCCCCGTGAGGAAAAAGAACGCGACACACTCGACAGGCGACAATGGGACTCCCCGCGAAGCTCAGGATGGTCAGCGACAAGCTGGCCTTGGAGACAGAGAAGGGTCTGACGACCAAGCAGCTGATGGTAGGCCCACCTCCCCGCTCCCGCCAAAAACGCTATTTTGTGACTTGTGATGGAATCAATTGCGGAAGGCGATCAAGGTTAACAATCTCGACTCCCAGCTTGCAAACTTCGACCTGAAGCCCGTGGAACCAGCGAGGCGACAATGGGGGCCGTGGAACTTTGTGGGCTTCTGGATCGCGGACTCGTTCAACATTAATACCTGGATGATTGCGAGTTCCATGATTGGTACGCGAAAAAATAAATAAAAAAAAAATCTGTTGAAGGCTCGCCGTCCGTAGAGCCACCTTTATTAACGACTTTCGCTTTTGTTTCCTGCAGTTGGTGGCCTGTCATGGTGGCAGTCATGGATATGCGTCTGGATCGGCTATGCCATTGCGGGCTCCTTCATTTGCATGACGGGCCGCATCGGCGCCGTCTACCACATCGGATATCCGGTCGTGAACCGGGCCTCGTTCGGCATCTGGGGGAGCTTGTGGCCCGTATTTAACCGGGCAGCCATGGGTGAGTCCATGCACCTCTCTCCCCCGAGACTCGCCATTCGTGCCCACTGACAATCGATAGCCTGCATCTGGTACGGCGTGCAGAGCTACATCGGCGGCCGGACAGTGTATTTGATGATCCGGTCGATATGGAAAGCCTGGGTATAAAACCGTTCTCTCCCAGGTTTCGCAGCACAATTCTCTCTAACAGAAGGGGGCCGGGTGGGCGCCCAATGTCAATCACAGGACCGCGAAAAGATCCCCAACACCTTCGGACCCGACGAGGGCACCACCACGGCGGACTTTGTCTCCTTCTTCATCTTCTGGCTCGTCTCCCTGCCCGCCATCTGGTTCCCCGTCCACCAGATCCGCCACCTCTTCACCGTCAAATCCTACGTCGTGCCCGTCTGCGCCGTCGCCTTCCTCATCTGGGTCGTCGTGCGCGCGGGCGGCATCGGCCCCATCGTGCGCCAGCCCGCCACCAAGCACGGCTCCGACCTGGCCTGGGAGATTATCAAGGGCATCATGTCGTCCATTGCCAACTTCGCCACCTTGATCGTTAACGATCCGGACTTTTCTCGTTTCGCCGCGAAGCCCCGCGACGCCCTGTGGTCCCAGCTGTTTTCCATCCCGCTGAGTTTCGCGGCGACCTCACTGATCGGGATCCTCGTGTCGTCGGCCTCGGGCGTCATCTACGCGGACGAGGGCGGGCCCGTGTGGGATCCGCTGAACCTGCTGGAGCTTTTTCTCGATGAGGGAGGTTCGGCGCAAAGGTTCGGCGTGTTCGTCATTGCGCTGGCGTTTGCGCTCGCGCAGCTCGGGACGAACATCGCGGCGAACTCGGTCTCTGCGGGGAGTGACTTGACGGCGCTTCTGCCCAAGTATATTAGTATTCGGCGAGGCGGGTATATCTGCGCGTGCGTAGGCCTTGCCATGTGGTGAGTCTGCCTTGTTCCCCAGTGATATCCTCTTTTTTATCTGTCTATTATCATTTTTCTTCTTTTATACTCTCTATCAGGCCCCACCTTTTCTACTCGGCCACTGATCAACGAAACTTACACCTGTTACATAGCCCCTACAAGCTCCTCACGTCCGCCAACCAGTTCACCACCTACCTCTCCGCCTACAGCGTCTTCCTCAGCAGCATCGCCGGCGTCATGATCGCCGACTACTACCTCGTCCGCCGCGGCTACCTCAAAATCAAAGAACTCTACGACGCGCGCGAGACCGCCGCCTACCACTTCACCTGGGGGATCAACCCGCGCGCCTATCTCGCCTACATCGCGGGCATCGCCATCAACATCACGGGCTTCGCCGACGCCGTGGGGGCGCGCGGCATTCCCCGGGCCGCCGTGTACATCTACAACCTCAACTTCTTCTGCGGGTTCGGCGTGTCGGCGGGCGTGTACTGGCTGTCGTGCGTGCTGTTCCCCGTGCCGGCGACGAGCGATGCGTGGCTGGAGGTTGGGGGGTTTGACGAGGTGACGTTGGCGTACGATGACGATGATGATGCGGAGTTGGGGTTGGAGGAGGGCCTGAGCGTGGATCATAAGACGAAGACGAGGGGTTCGTATGGGGAGGCCTGACAATTCGGCCCGTGGACAAGGAGAATTTGTTGTGTTCTTTGGGCAAGGGGGTTAGGTAGAAGGGACCGAGGGACTGAGGCGGGACTCAGATAATCAGTTCAGTACCGTTGTAAGGGGTTATAACCGAAGTTTATTTGCCTTTGTTTCTACCAGCCGTCCAGTAAAGATTTCTCTTCTTCTCTCTCTTCAAATTTGGATCACACTGTCCAAAGCGGACGATCTCTATCATCCTTGGTGGGTGTAATAGGTTTTCGTGTGCTTACCTGCTCAGCCAAGGGGAACAAACGCTATGTCCAATCCTACACGCTAACAAGGACTACGCCTTTATGAATCATTTACCGAGTATTCACAGCCCAACCTGCAGAAACCTTCAGGGCTCCCAGGAGCTTGTGTCTAGAAGTTTGACGCCGCCCGTGCCGCCTCTCTCAACATCAAAGAAGTCGTACTATCAGCCACGAGAAAACTTTCACACTTTGGCGACCCGGACTCCTTTCTTATAGCGAGCGATATCCCAGCTACAGCTCTTGCCGCCTCTCCGCCACTTCGCTGGCCATATCTTGGCGAACTGACAATGTCACTCTTAGTACGAGTATATCAAGTGTTGAAAAGGAGGGACTAGATACACCCCATTCCAAAGATAATGTATTTGCCCGTATGATGCCATAGCCTAGACGAACATAAAAAACTCCCATCAGCGGTGTAAGTGCCGATTGGGAACAAAGGTCGACACTGGATCCTAGCCTGTCAAGTCCCTGCTTACACTGCGCACCCCAGGCCATACACCTTTGGCCCTGGGGAGAAGGGTACTAGGTAACGCAAGAGGGAGGAGCCCAGGGTGAATGTTGTGTTGAACAACAAAAGATATTAAATGTTGGACAAAGGCCACAAGAGGTTGCGACGTGGAATGTGACCCGACCAACTACTCTCCCTGTCAAGTCACACTTCGAGCCATATACGATCAAAGGAACTACGGTGTTGTCGTCCTGTCAGCAGCCACAGAGTCAAAGTACGTCCGACGCCTGGGTAAAGGAAAGCGGGAAAAGGATGTAATTATTGAAACAGAAAAGATATACAAGATAAGACTATCTAAGTATAATTAATCCTAATCCCTCCTCTCGCATAGCTCCGTCCAGCGGCATACCAGCTGCTCGATAAGAGTACAAATAGCAATAGGTACTGTAATAATAGTGCCTATAGCGGCGATTCTAAAAATAATTGGGTCAGCCCGCTCCCACCAAGATAGTTGGGCAGGCGCCGCGGCGCCGCCCTCGTCCTCCCCGCCATTGGGATTCTATCCCTGGTGCTGGTGCTGGGGTTGGGGCTGGGTTTGCTGTTGCTGTTGCTGTTGCGGTTGCTCCCGCCGCAGATGGTCCTCTAGCCGCCCTCGCAGCTTCTGCTGCTCCTCGAATAGCTTCTTTAGGAGCTCGATTTGCTCCTGCTGCACCTTTAGAATACCCTCGAGGGATTCCTGCTGCTGCTGTTGTTGCTGCTGCGCCCGCTGCTGTTGTTGCTTCTGCTGCTGCTGCCGAGGCTGCTGTTGTTGCTTCTGCTGCGCCCGCTGCTGTTGTTGCTTCTGCTGCTGCTGCTTCTGCTGTTGTTGCTGCTGCGCCTGCTGCTGTTGTTGCTGCTGCTGCTGGGCGTGCTGCTGCTGCTGCTGCTGCTGTTGCTGCTGGGCGTGCTGCTGTTGTTGCTGCTGCTGGGGCGGCTCGGGGGCCGACTCTTTCTTCAGGTCTATATTATCAGGAGAATGGCTTTGGTTAGCAGGGCGTTTCGTTTGTATCGCAGAAAAAGGGGATGTTTAAGCAGAGTGGCTATGACGCACCCTTCATTTCTATATCCATGTCTTCGTCGTGATCGTGATGATTCCTGGACGTTGAATGAGGATGGGATTGATCTTGAAAGAGGCACTGCACGTTCTCGACACTGCGCAATTTTTTGATGACGAGATGTAAACAAACAATCCCAAGGTCGTGGTAGGTGGGCCAGTCCCAGAGACTAGGAAGAATCTTGAATTGGTACCATCGACCCGCCTCGGTGGTGCAAGTGGCGCAGAATCACAAGTCTCGAGAACTCGTGATGCTCACTGTTCTGCCAGGGGTGGACTTTCCCTGGCTATGGACGGCGCTCCTGCATAGCGACGATAGTTGCCACGCTGCATGTACGACTGTGGGAGGCATTGGATCAAATACACCCGAGTTCGAGCGCACATTACACACTTGAATCGCGGATGCGATGACTGTAGATTAACGACTGAGGTGGCCTCCGAGGTTCGGACCCGGGCCATCATTCCTGAATCGAAAAGCATCAAGGGACTCGGACACTACAGCCTACGGGCATGTCGGACATCGGAGACCATACGCATCAACGCACGGGCATCCGAGGGATCCCATGAATAATCGAACTATAGCCCTCGGGTTGCGTGCGGCATGGAAGTGCATCGCCATGCTTAGTTCGCCAAACCGCCCTATCACTTTCGTCCAGGGCATCATCGATCTTGAACTGTCTACGTTAAAAACACACACGCAGATTCTTGTGGATTTGTGTAAACGCCCACAGCCATCACCGGCATCAATTGTAAGAAGACTGCGCTGCTATTCAACCCTCTATACAGTATCTTGTATGTCAGCGAATCGACTCCATTTAAGTTGTCGCCATAAAATTGATGCCCAACACCGTATCATTCTGCTTTGGGACTATTACATCAACCCCTCAAGTTGGGTGGCCAGTTCTGCAACGCTAATAGGCATCAATCGATCTCATTCTTTGACGCAAGGAGGAAATTTAGAGGCTTACACGCCGGGTTCTCGAGCTGCTCGCGGTGGCGGCTGCGGAGCAGCGCTACTACACATGACGCTGATGGCCGATTTTCCCCATATATCAATGATAACTCCGGTCATGTCCGGCTGATGTAATACAACACCAACATGAGAAGAGCGTGGTCAAAAATACGTAGGGGGTATAATTGATCCCTGGTCAAGCTTTGGTCACGATAAAATTAATGTGTATATAATAGCTAATCGTACTAGCTTGCTACCTCGGCGCTAAATGTCGGAGTAAGAAGTAGTTCAGCCTTTGCCGTATAGCGTTGCGGAAGCGACGGCGGAGGTAGTTAACAGGACCCTAATGTACGTGTAGGGTATGAGCTCTCAGAACTCGAGGTGCGGTGCCCTGCGCCGCAGATGCTCCTCCAGCCGCCCACGCAGCTTCTCCTGCTCCTCGAGTAACTTCTTTAGGAGCTCGATCTGCTCCTGCTGGACCTTGAGGATACCCTTGAGGAGTTCCTGCTGCTGGTGCAGGTCCCCCTCAAAGCTGGGCTCGGCGCGCTGCTTGCCCTTGCTGTGGGCCTGCTGCTGGTCCTTCTGCTGCTGCTTCTGCTGCTGGTCCTTCTGCTGCTGCTGGGCCTGCTGCGGCGGCGGCTCCGGGGCATGTTTAGCAGGCTGCTGCTGCGGCGGGTCGGGGGGGTGGTCGACAGGCTGCCGCTGCTGGGGTGGGTGCGGGGGCGAGTCGGAGGGATGTTTGGCGGCCTGCTGCCGCTGGGATTGCTGCGGCGGCGGGTCTGGGGGCTGGGTGCCGGGCTGCCGTACAGGAGGCTGCTCCGTGAGCTTGGCCGGCTCTTTCTTCAGGTCTAAATCAACAGGAGAATGGCTTTGGCTGGCAGGGCGTTTCGTTTATATCGTAGAAAAAGGGGATGTTCAAGGGTGTGTGGCCGTAACGCCCCCTTCATCTCTATATCCATGGATTCGTGATCGTGATGAGTCGTGGACATTGAAGAGGATGGATGCCGGAGGATAAAATGTTGAAATAGGATGGATATTGAAGAATGATTGATATCGAAAGATAATAGATTTACTGTTGAAAGAATGAAATCGAAGGAGGATAGATTGTTGAAGGAGGATGGAATCTCGTCGCTGCGCCATGTTTTGATGACGAAATGGAAACAAACAACTCCACACATTTCTCTGATCCGGGTGGGTGGGCCCTTCCCAGAGACTACACTGTACACTAGGAAGGAACTCGACTTGATAGCATAGCACCGAACCGTCTCTGTGCACTTTCCGCATATAGAAGTAGACAGCGCTCCTGCCTGGGACCCTCGGGTGGGGGGAAGGGGCGTCTGCGTGATGGATAGCGAGAAGATGGGCAAGCCGGCGGATTCAAGGTCTCAGCACTTCATCATATGTAGATTATACAATATAGTCACGCGGGTATCCGAAAGGGCATGGAAGCTTCATGTTTAGGGCAGACACACTCAACCTCAACATGTTGAACACCAACAAAGTTCAACAACTCAACTATCAGCACAACTCAAATACACCATTACCACCACCGCCATTACCATCGCCACCATTACCATCGCCACCATTACCATAACCGCCACCATTATCTCAAACAAATATCACAATCGTTCTATATGGCGAGTGGTCAAACCAGTTTATCTGCCCCAGGTGGGACTTTGCTTCAGTCACCGCCTCCGTACCCTGACTTTTTACCAGATGCGGTTGTCTTACGCCTACCGTCGCACCCGAGAGAAGAACTAGACCACGATAACGAGAAACTCAAGACGCAAGGGATCCCGAGCCTTCAATACAAGATAAAACAATTTCTCAATAGCTGCCTGCGGCTAATAAATCCACGTGGAGCACAAGTCCCCGCGCCAGAGCCGCGGGCGTTCAGATGGGAGCTCGTGTCATACTACGTCCCGCCATATTATAACGACAAAGACCTGCGCAGCGAAGCGCCGTGGTATCTTGCCTTTTGGTGCTACTTTGTCGATCTCCCCAATCAACTTGCTGACGGAGCGGAGATTGTATCATGGCGAGATCATAAGATCCCTGAGGATCCGGGCAAGATCCACTTCTACCAACGCGATCCGACCTCCACAGACCCAGCGCATCTTAAGTGGTGTCGCCGTATAGACTTTTCGCAACAGACATCAAGCTGGATGAAGCCGAGGTATCTCACAGGAGACTGGCGTGGTATAGCCTATTTGTGGAGTAGCAGCCGTGAATGGCTCCAGAAGGTAAAGGTAGAGGAATTAGTTTCTGCTGAGAATCTTTACTGGTTAGCTTTTCCCTGTTATCCTACGCGAAGAGAAACAAGGATTCAGGCACAGAATCAACTAACTGCTAGTATCTGACAGGATCGTCTGCTGGGGAAAGGTTGGATGTGGACAATGCAGCGACGGTGCAGAACCTCACGAGGACTGGAAGACATTTTACCAATTCCATCAATTATCGCGCGTCCCTAAGCCAAGCATCCGGCTATACAATCCCCATGAAACGTGTCAGAAGACCATGACCGGCGGTATAACCCCTGTTGAGCGGGCGGCCGGCCCAAGGTGGCTAGAGGAATTGGGCTGTCTATTGACCAAGCAGGGCAGGCATTGGCTTTTAGACCATCGTGGTGGACGAATCTCTCCACGGAGCTATTAGTATGCCGCAGGTCGTCGGTCCGCAAGCTCAATCAACTGCGTAATCCGGCGCGGCTTTTTTTTTTTATTTTTATTTTTTTCCATTGGTGGTGTTTTTTTTTTTCGGGGGGGAGGGCGGGGCGTCTGCGTGATGTATTGCGACTTCTTTCACCAACGGAGAAGATGGGCAAACCGGCGGGTTCAAAGTCTCAGCACTTCATCATATGGCGACTGAAGATTCGGTAAACCAGACAGCACCGGTGCGCGATAGAACGGCGTGGAAGGAGGTCCAATAGGGCCACGAGCATCTACGTTCGGGGTCGAACGAGCTCGTTCTGGGCACACAGGCTCGAAATGGCCTCCGAACTGGAAGGGTTGCTGGAAGAAAACGAAATATAATAAACATCTGAGCAAGAACCTTTAATACGCCATGGGATGGTTGCAACTTACTCCCAAATCGCACATAGAATCCTCTTGCTATGTCTTCCGAGCGTTAGCTCTCCTAAGAAGTTTGTGGAGGGTCTTTTGGTAGCGGCACTACAGTGCTCCCGGACAGTACTACTACCTCGATTCGGCCTGATGTCGGACCATCTTCCCCTTGCATGTACAAACACACAAATCCCATCACAATCCTTGATAGTTCGGGCTTAGATACTCCGTCTCTATGAAGTATCTTAATAAACCAGAGCTTTGAGAGGCCGTGGGTTTGAAAGTACCAGAAAATCGCTGTCATGGCCTATGCACACTACGACGCGATAGAGGAATCGATGGACATTATTTGGAAGACCAACCTTGAAAACGCTTATGCAAGGGATGGCGAGCAGCAGATATACAGTCGGACAAACTGATAGGTAGGCAGGAGGTGTTTATTATCGCGGGCACTATCTGCAAACGACTACGTCATTGCCTATGAACACCAAACTCCATCTTCTGTGAATGTTCATCCACCCGGCGAGGAAAGATAAAGGTCTTCGAAGACGACAACTTATCGTCTCCCCTTATCTTAAAACCCGGAAACATCCGTATTAATAACCGCATCGGCCTCATCCTCGTAACCTGCGAGTTGAGCAGACCGTCGTCTTGGCGGGGTGGGGAGTGAGTCCTCCGTCTTACTCGCAGGACATCCTGATGAGTCCGTCATCGTTTCTCAAGTACAAGTCTGTTGTTTTGTTTCAAGGCCGAACATTTGTGGTTAGCGGGTGA
>JAXQGT010000490.1:0-11254 GCA_037040375.1 Basipetospora sp. M8501
GGACAGCTTTTCGCGCGGGAACCCGTACGGCGGGCGTCGGGGCTACCGCGAAGGAGAGGACTCGCGAATTGAACATGGCGGGCCGGGGCTCGGGGGACGCCTCGCGGAGTCAGTGCCTGGCGCTCTGCTCGGCGCCGTCGGCTGGTTCCTCGGCGTCATCGGCATGGCCTTCCGCATCGCCCAGCGGCCGCTGGCGCTGCTCCTCGCCGTGTACTTCTTCTTCGGCGGCCTCATCGTCGTGCAGAACATGGTCACGAAATCCCTCTTCGTCTCGCTGTCGCCCGTCTGCCGCATCCCCGGCGTATCCTACCTCGACCTCTCGTTCTGCCCGCGTCTCCCCGACCCGCCCGCATCCTCCACCACATCCCCTTCCGAGACAGCAGGAGGAGGAGGAGGGGCGAGGAACGTAGAGTTTGACGAGCTCATGGGGGTGCAGGCGCAGTTCGAAAAAGTCCTCGAGAAGTCGGCCGACGGCGTGTCGCTGCCGCTCGAGATGAAGCGCTCGGAGGCGTCAATTCGCGACCTGCGGACCATGGTGCGGTACAGCGAGCTCGCGGCGCGCGAGGAGCTCGTGCAGGAGTTCGAAGGGTATATTGAGACGGCGCGGCGCAGCACGGGCGAGCTCCAGCGCTTCAACTCGCACGTCGGGTCCGCGGTCGACTCCGTCATCAGCATCAACCGGTGGACGGCGCGGTACCTCGACTCGCTCTCCGACGCGGACCGGCTTGCGCGAGAGGAGCAGGAGCAGCAGTCCGGGATGACAACGGCGATGCGGGAGTGGACGTCGTGGGTGTTTTGGCCGTTCCAGCCCGCCGTGCAGGACACGTTCGACGAGCGCGCGCTCGTGGACAAGTACATCGAGCACACGTCGCTCGTGTCGGAGCGGATCGCGGGGCTGATCCTCGAGGCGCAGGCCGTGTTGCGGCACCTGACCAAGGCCGAGGACCACCTGTCGCTCATCTACGACATCGTCACGCGGTCGAGCCAGCACGTCGAGTCGCGCCGGGAGCAGGTGCTCTGGACCCTCTGGACGCTCGTGGGCGCCAACTCTCGCAGACTCTCGGGGCTCAACGCGCAGCTCTCCCTGCTGCGGCAGGTGGACTCGCAGCGCAGCCAGGCCGTGGCGCAGGTCTCGGCGCTGATTGTCGAGCTGGAGCGCATCGAGGCCGGGCTGGGCGACCTGCGCGATCGGGTCGCGGAGCCGGAGATTGCCAGGGCAGCGGAGCTCGAGGCTGAGAGTGTAGAAGGGGGAAGAGGAGGATCGCCCGGGAGGGGCAAGAGGAGAAAGGTGGTCCCGCTCGCCGTGCATATCGAGACTATTGATCGGGGCGTGGAGAGACTGGAGGCCGCGCGGAACAGGATCAGAGCGGCGGAGAATGATAAGATCAGGGAGGTGCTCTCGAGGGCGGGTATTCCGGACGAGAAGCTGCTGGAGAGCTGAGCGCCCGCCTTGGCGCGACCCCCTTAGACGAGGGCAGGATTACCCTGTTGTAGCAATTTTCTCTCATTCTTTTTATTGACGGGACAAACATCGGACTGGGCGTTTTCTGAGGGACACCCAAGTAAGGCACACAGATGATGGATCAGTCTTACGGTTTCACGGGGCTTTCAGTAACGAGTATGGGCAGTTTAATGTTATATACAAATAATGGGTTCAGCATCATAATATATGCGACGCCTGAATGAGTTGGAAATGAAATCATGATATCACGACAACTGATACTCGTGCCTCATGCCAAGTTCGTTTCCATGTTTCCCCACCAAGGGTTCGACTTGGAATCTCGGATTAGCAGTCGGACGCTTTAGCCATTTGGCACGGAGCCTGTGATGGCGGACTGGTTAAGGCGTCCATCCCTAGAGTTGCTCAGTCTGGGATCGGGGGTCTCGGATTCCTCTGGACAATGGTTATCCCTCGCACAAGTGTTGGGTGCAAAACCTTGATTAATATTGGATATATCTATGGATCCACACCTGCGAATTGCGCCCTGCCAGATCCTTTAGAATGTTGACATACAGTGGACAACCCTATGTCCTTTTCGCCTCACATCCAGTCCGGGAGAACGGGAGCCAGCACATTGAATTCTCCAGAGCGCAGGAATCTGGCCTTGCGGACCAACAACAGCGCTGCTCTACCACATTCAGATCATATGACGCCAGAGATCGTTGAAAAACATCAAAATGTCATTAACTGAAGACTCTAATGTTGAAGATAGTGTGTTCCAACCAAAGAAGTCGGTAAATAGAAAGATGGAGGGCCGCTCGGCTTTTCCCACCTAAGGTAAGTGCTCGCCATCGGCAGCCCAATACGCCATACTTATGTAGCAAGGTGTATGTGATCCCTATTATCATCAAGACATCAACAGGGCCTAATGTCTCCCCAAAATCCTTTTACTCCAGCCAGCCAGTCGATCCATCGTTTTCCCGGTACGATGCCAGAACGCCGGTTGCCCAACCCCCAATTGTTCTATACCATGATATAAACCCGGGCAAGTTAAAACATAAATGTGCAGGAAACCCCGCAAACACTCGCAGAACACCCCAGTAATGATGCAGAAGCGCGCTCACACCCGATACAGTCCTCACGATAAGCTGGGGAATATCTTGTTCACAGCTTTCTTCCCTATAGTACGAGATGTTGGGGTTAGCATCGAACCACAAAAAGAGTTTGTACGTGCTTGGGGAAGGGAAGGAACAGGGAACAACTCACATAAGGACTGGTCGCGCTCATCCTCGAGCGGCCTTGCTAGGTCCTTCATCCGCGCTCTTGCGAGTTCTGACGGACTCTTCCGTCCACCCGGTTGGTAGTCCGCCAGCGGCGTGCCCTTCATAGGCGCCGCCTGCAGTTTCAGTTGGCGCGGCCGACTGCGCTTCGATTTTCCGTTCCGCTGTGTTCGTGGTAATGCCGGCACTGTGTCTTCTGATTCGGCGGCCGGCGCAATCTCCGCCGGCTGCGGGGACGTCTGTGTTGTCGGTTCGGGCGTCGGGGTCTCTTCTGGTGAAGTGGCTTCTGACCTCTGTGTGGTGGAGGGAGGGGGTGCCGGGGAGTCGCTGCTGGCTTGCGGCACTGGTGCTGGAGATGGCGGTTTCGGGGGTGATTCCTTGTTCGGCTTCGATGGTTTTACTGGGGTTAGTGGTATCTCGGAAGAGTTGTTGACCGGGAAGAAGTCGCTCAGCACAATCTTGTTGAAGAGCTTATTCTTGCCCTTCCCGCTAGCCGACTCGATCTCCACATCCACTGTCCCGCGTAGGCGCCGCATCGCCCTTTCGCGCCGCACCATGGCGTTGGTTATGCGGGGGCAGTAACCTCGAGGCAGCATGCACTCCTGGCATATGGGACACAGTGAGCTGTTTCTAGTTAAGAACTCATCGATGCATTCTGGGTGGTAGATGTGGTAGCAAGGGAGTTGGCGGATGACGGAGACGCGGTTTTTGAAGGATTCTAGACAGATTTGACACTGTGGTTGGTAGTTGGTGGCAGCTGTTGACGTCTCGCTGCCGGCGAGGCTTGTGCGCGACCGACCGGATGAGGAGACGGCGGCGGAGATACTGCGTTCTGTGTGGCGAGTTGAGCTACGGCAGGAACCGGGGGTAGAGGGATTGCTGGACCGGTCGGATTCGGATTGATATGTGAAGAGGGGGAATGTCTTGACGTGGTGGCTAGGAACCAGGACTCGCGATATGCCCATGGCTTCCAGGTCCACCTCGCCCATTTTGACGCGAACTCGGAGGGATTTGCGGCGCTGTCGTTGTACGACATGCATGAACGCAGACACGCAGGCGATGATGACAAGGAGAGCGCCAATGACTATGACGAAGAAGGTCCACAAGGCAGGAAAGCTTTTGGTATCTTTCATGGTAAGTTGTGTCCATATTCGAACGTAGTCTTTCGGGTTGGGACCGAAAACGTCGAGGATCTGTTCACCGAAGGGCACCTCTTCTATAGTTCCGGAGTACTGGGATAACTTGGATGCCAGGTTTTTCCCGTCGTGCCCGGGGATGGCGAAGATGGGGAACTTGTTGTCGTGTATCCATGCGCCGCCATCACCGAGATCCCATATCGGCTCGTCGACATCCTGAGGTTTGTTCGTCGAATTGTTCGGTCTATAAAAGATGAAAGCCCGGATGGGGTCATATCGCGCGGCCCTGAGGTAGGCCTTGGTACATTCCGGACTGAACCAAGGAGCGAGGGCGATGAGTTTATAGTTCGTCGGTGGGAGGTTGGCCCGCCTGGTGACATTTCGCGGTAGGCCGACAGAGGGGTCGTATTGGTCTTCGGAGCAGGAGTTGATGGGGGGTATCGTCGGGACGTAGAGGAGACCTTGTATGACACCGTTAAGAGTCTCCGCGTTTGTATTCGTCAGAGTCGTGAGATTGGTGGACAACGTTTCCTCGAATGCTAGCTGCCCCTAGAACGACGACGAACGATTAGTACGATGAAAGTCGAGCCACACAGATATCGATGCTACATAGGCTGTGCGAGAGAGGTAGAGAGTAGAAGGAAACGCACAGAGAGGGCGGTGATGTTCCTAATAATAGTGCTGGGGACTGAAGCTGCCCCGTTCCATACCGGGTTGCTAAATAAGAGACTGGGACGAGAGAGGTCAGCAGTTTATCCAGGGAAGTAGATGCTGATCGAAGGACAGCGGGGTCAGCGTTCGGCTCGTCGTCGCAACGTTACTGATGCGCCATAACAATATCGAAGGCGATGAGATGAGCTTGAGCGTCGTAGGCGTCGAGGTGTCATGAAGGGGTGCAGGTGGCGACGGCGCGGTTGCCCGAGGCCGTCCAGTGGTTCTCTCCTCCGTGCCCCTTCCTTCATGTTCTCACCACAACCCAGACGCATCAATGCTACTCTCGTCGCGAAACAAACACTGCGAGCATGACGAGACGAAGTAAGAGACAATGCGAATAGCGATTCTCGAGAACATACACGACATTTCGAATCTCGGTGAGCGCTGTCAGACGTCAGTTGCCGCGCCAAGAAACTGGGGGTCGATTGTGTGGAATTCCCTTGGCCACCAGACGGGGACAAGATGCGAACAACCAGCCTGCCGGGAGCGTCGGACTTGCGAAGCGGAATGACGAAAAAAACAATCGATAATAAATTGGGAGGACTTACACATGCTTCTAGTAGGACATATTCAAACATGGAATGGGTGACATGTCAGCGCCCATGGAGGAGAGTGATTTGAGTGCGCGACGATATTGCCGAGGGGGTGTTGCTGTCTCTGCGAAGGGAGACAAAGGACGAAGTGGGAGGGTTGAGAAGAGAGGCAGAGGCTGGATTTGGGCGACAGCGCCCGGACGGTTGGGAGGTGGGCGGCCGGCGGGACTTCCCAAGTGGAATCAATCAAAAATCAATTGGTTTCAACTGGCACAGAAGGTACGAGGAACGCGGTGGATTTGGTTGGGTCAAGTGTCAAGGACAGGTAGAGTGTGCATCCAATTATCACTTCCCTCCTGGTACGAGTATTCGTATTTTACTCCGCAGTGGACGCTCCACAGCGACATGGAGTGTCCCAGCGTATTACGAAACATTTAAGCAGTGGCAACGGGGGCGTTAGAATTTACATTTGATATCAAATTTGATGTGGTCGCGCACTTCCACTTCCATCACCCAGGGGCACGGTGAACAGGAAACTGAATTTGCTCCTTCCTTTGAACATGAACGTTCCCACGCCGCATGATGCCTACTGACATCTCTCCTGTTACCCTTGATATCTGTGGTTTTTCTCCTCGGCGGATGGAGCTCATCATTACCTTGATGCGGCTATCCGTCTAGTTGATGGGTAAATCCATCAGCAGAGAACAGCTTGACTGTCCATCGAGCTATTTCTAGCGTGCTTCTGCAGCAAATATCCAATAGCTTCATCTTCACCTTGTCACCTTACATCGACCCCCAACATGAAGGTATAGTGGAGCGATATTGCTGGAATAATAACCTCTTTTTATATCCCAGCCGCTCAGGTTCGGGAGAAGCACAGCACACATACGCGACGGTTTATCAGCGGGTCCGACTGCCTGCACGCCGGACTACGAAGCAGAGGAAGTTGAGGATCAATTTATATAATCTCTAAGCATTATGAAGCCTTCAATACTATTCACACATTGACAACGCTACACAATAGTGACCCAACCCTCTGGTTCAGCATCCTCCATCCCATCCACAGCTCTGTAGTTCACTCAACGCTAGTGCACCTCCGTAGCAGTGCGTCCAATTCCATCCCATGCACCTCCAATGCTGATGCTTGAGAGTGTACTTTCGTACGCGGAGCTTTCTCAACCCGGGCGCTCACGCCGGCTAAACCTGCTCTTCTGGCTGATCCCAAACTCTATTTGTCGATGAGAGTTGAGGATAAACGAGCCCCTGCACACATCGTGCCTCTTGTCTCAACTCCGCTCTTGAATGCCCGGAGATATCAACCGTCCTCGTGCATCCCACAGGACCGCCTTCTGTGTACATATCGTCAAACGTAATAAACATCAAGCGAGTGTCTCCATGGTTTTATACCACACTTCCGTCTTGCCACACTCTCGCTTCGAAGCCTGCCGATGGTGGTCATTTGGCTGGCCGCATATACCACATTGGTGTAGCCAGCAATTATGCAGATCTACCTCAGGTCGTCTGGCACCCAGCATTGAGATCACTTCTTTTTACCCGCTCCGCTTCGGAACCTTAAATGCCAGAGCATGAACTCCGTCGGCACCCTCTATATTGGCGCACCACGGCCCACGGCTTATGGCGCAGTGCCAGTGTGCCCTTTTGACCACCTGTCAATGCGACAATCCGGCCGCCCTGTCCTCGCATCGGCTAGCGCTGGGCGGTCTGTCTGAAGTCTAGTTGCCACGAGACGCGGCTTGGCTTCTTGACACCCGTACACTAAAATATAATATATATACATCACTGTCTGTTGGTTGGAGGAAATCCCGTAGGCTCGGTCTCGCCGCTGCACCGGCACTGGTTCCAAGGATACACTACATGAGGGCAACCGGTTACTCGATACTAGGTGGTTCCCCTCCTGTTCGGTCGCCGACCTGCTCATGTAATAAAGCCGTGGAAGGCCGGGAGAAAGTCTCATGGCCCATTCGTCGTCCCTGCTGGGCGGATAGACCTGAGAAAGTGCCGACCGCTACGGAGCAGGTCGGGGCTATTACTCGTCCCACACTCGTGGCCCTCAGCATACGAATGGGGCTGGAGACATTGAAGATGTCCCCATATCTGCCCAATGTCCTCTACTCATATATGGTGTAGGGGAAGATCTTGACGATCCCCTCCAAGTATTTGAATCGCGTCTCCACTGAGCGTCGTAAGACGGGCGAACACCATAGCGTGGTAGCGCATGCAAAGCCGTCAGATCTTGGTCGAACAGCCAGGGAAAATACCAAGATCGTCTGAACTACACCTGTTTCTCCCGTCGATTCGCATACTGACGGTCCAGACACCAGCGAGTAAGTCTACCAATCAGGTCATGTTCGCCCACGCGAGTTGGACGGGTCTGCAGGGCCCTTGGAGGCGATGACCAAAGGGCGAAGATCGGCATCATACTCAAGTTGCTCACCAGTTGACTGAAGGTTGGTGTATTCGCAGCACGTCATGCTGCAGGGCAGCAAGTATACCTGCTGGATGGGTAATGCCGTGTGATTGACACTTGATCCTTCGCTCAACTGCCATGGTCGAGCTTCCCATTAGACGGACACAGTGTATACAATAATTGTACACTTTGATTAGTAACCCACGTCACTGGCCATCACGTGATCGTGCGCATTCGAAAGCTGAAAGGTACCTATGCGATGTATCTCGATCCAACGGGAACTGGAGCCGCAGGAACGATGGGCGAACTTCCAGCTTGAAACGGAATTCTCCGCGACCGTGACTGCCTGAGTGTGGTGAACCATGAATAGTGACCTCCAACTCACCCATCCAACACCGTCGCCTAGACTTATTATCACACGCATCGATTCATGCACCTTGGCTATCGGATCGATAACACATTACTCGCCACTTCTTATGTTGCCAACGAGCCTCTACCGTTGATCGACCCCGCACCCTCCGGTGCTGCGTAGCCGTTCGCAAATGCGCGTCGTGATATACGCGCAAGCTTACGATACGGTAAAACTTTCGTCGCCTAACACACCAAAACTTCGCTTTTCGACTCTGAGTCACCCAACTTAAGCGGTCGCCATGCCTCCGGGATCGCAGAAAGGCACTGGCAAGAAGGGTGGCAGCGCCATCCGCCAGCGCAGCCGCAACACCACCCCGTCGTCCATCCCAGCGACAGCGAACCTCCCCACCATCGAAAATGTTGACCCGGAGTACCTCGGTATCCGTGTAGAACATTTCCGCGCCCTGGCCATTGAGGATGTGGTCGACTCGGGCGCTCTCAGCGCGCCGATGCCCGACACCAAGAGCCTGGACGGGACCATCAACCGCCTTCAACGCCTACAGACCGCGCTTGACTTGAGGGGGACGTTCTACGACCGAGGAATGCGATTCCTTGTGCAGACGCGCAAGAACCGGGTGGACGAGGAGGAGGAGCGCAGTAGGTCGGACGAGGAGAGGAAAAACAGGAAGAAGCGCAAGGCGGCAGACTCTCTGGCTGCCCAGGAGGTCAAGGCAGGTGAGTAAGGAGTTTGTCCCTTTTTTTCAGCCGTCGCAAGCAAGTGTTTTGCAAGTGTCAAAATTATAATGGCTGAAGAGGGCCGTCTGTTGGGCCTCAAACCTACCACGCAACGCACCCAGCAATCTTAAGGCAGTTCACCCTGCTAACTTGTTTTTCCATCACCTCAAGACCGTGTATCCCCTCTTCGTGACTCTGGAAAGTCTCGCAAACACCAGCGTCAAGAATCCGCAAGCTCTTCGCTATCTCCCGCTGCGCAATCTCTACCGACAGCCATGGAAGTTGACGAGAAGACGAAGCCCGAGGAGGAGGAGGAGGATGAGGAGTCCAGTTCCGACGACGAAGTTCGCCCTCCCCGGCCCATGGTCCCTCAGTCTCAGACCTTTGGCGACGATCCTTCCACCTTCCCCGATCCCACAATATACGAGATTCGGCCTGTAAAGCCGGGCATGTCCGAGGATGAAATCAAAGAGATCTATTCAGTGGCGAGGTATCCCAAGAGTGACTTGGCCAACCTGATCGCGGGCGACCCGCCCGACAAGGATTTCAGCAATGCGAAGCCGACCAACCAGATCAGCTTTTCGACTTTTTCGTCTTACCTAGAACCCTACTTCCGACCATTTACCGAGGAGGATCTCGCCTTCCTGCGAGAGCGCGGTGACAGGGTGACGCCCTTTACCCTACCGAAGAGAGGCAAGAAGCATTATAGTGAGATTTGGGCCGAAGAGGACGGGGCCATGGCCATTGACACCCCAAGTCGTGACCGACTTCCGCCAAACCAGCCGCGAGGCTCGATAGAAAACATGGGAGACGACGTCGGTGAGACAGACAAGCTCTCCGTCGGCCCGCTGCTGACCCGGCTCCTCCAAGCGATGCGCCCCGAAGCAAGGGCCCCGCCCACGGAGGAGCGACTGAATGGCGTCAATGGGGATCTCTCGATGAGTCTCGATCTTAATGGCGACGGGACGGACGGCCCCAGCGTCGACAACGCGACGAACTCACTACCGCCGGCCTCTCAGATGCCCGAGTGCTCCTCGGAGGCATGGAAGAAGGCGTCGCACCCAAAGCTCGACTACAGCCAGGTAGACGAGCGCCTAAAGCAGGAGCTCCGGTACATCGGCTTGCTGGACGAGCCGGGCACGGGGGCCAACCCGGAGGCCGAGTACGACGGGCACTTCGACGACGAGGTGTCGGCGCGGCTTCGTGTGCTGCAGGAGCGGCTGCGGGAGCAGATGCTCATCAACGGGGCGCGCAAGGCGCGGCTGGCGGAGCTGGTCAAAGAGCGCATGGCGCACCAAGAGTACCAGACGATCTTGGAGGACCTGGACTCGCAGGTGCAGGGCGCGTACCTAAAGCGCACGCGGACGATGGGCAAGAGCAAGAAGAACAAGAGGCCCGGCGGGGCGGGCGGCGGGAGCCACTTCGTGGGCGGGGCGGCGGGCACGGCGAGGCCCGGGATCGGCGACCTCACCAAAACGCTTATGGAGCGGCGGAGGCGGTGGATCGACACGATAGGGTCAGTGTTCGACGACGAGAACCTCGGCAAGGTGCCGCGCGTGGCGGAGGAGGGGAGCTCGATTTTCAAGCCTACGGAGATGGCGGCGTTGCTGGAGAAGGAGAAGGAGCAGTGGGACGAGGAGGTGGAGGAGGAGGAGTGAGTGTCGCTAGATCATCCTCATTCCGGGCGATGAGCGTCCCTGCTCCTCTAGTCTTTTTTTTTCTTCTTCTTTCCCTCTTCCTCCTGAGGATGCGTTGCCTGTGTGCTCATTCTTCTGGAGTCTTTGTTTCCTGCCCCCGTCTTCTTTTTAGGACTATTTTCGACGAGGGATAAAGGGTTGTTTTTGGCGACTGGCAATTGATTTAGGGTTTGGCGATGGGGTGAATGGCGTTTATGGATGCAACCTGGGGGCTACTCGTTATTCTGGAGTCCAGGCCGGCTAGGATGCCATCGTCAACGGTGATATTACACTATGCCACCGCACTACACTGCACACTACGCTACTCCTCGGTCGGGTGGGGACTGGAGGGGCGGCGGGGGACTGCAGGCGGGGACCGACCCCGGCTGGCGGGACGGAAGCGTGCAGAACAAAGACCCAGTCGCTTATCTCAATCCGTTGGTCATAGCATTGGGATAATGCTCATAATAGTACCCTTAGACTCATCAAGTATATGTAGCACTTGACCTCGGGGATCAAGCGATAGATAACTACTCGCACTAACACGAGGTAGCTTAAAGTTCAAGCGCCAGCTGATAGTGCAGATAACGCGATCTCGGGCTTAATCCCGCCCAACTCCATCTCCATATCTCTGCCGGCCGACCACTTCATTGTGATCATTCGCTTCACCTCGCTTCACACACGTCTCCAAGTTCACCTTGTGTTTGGAAATCCAGCTTTCAAGTTTGACTGTATCTCCTGTTGTGACTGTCCCCTCGCTGTGTTCCTCGCTTGCCTTTCTTCCGCTCCTGTCGTCTACCTGGTCCAAATCGACGCAATCGTACGATGCATCTGGTCCCCAAAGAGGTTCGCTCACATATGAATATGAATCTTCTTTACCTTATTAATAATTCAATGCATAATTTTAAATAATTCATTCCACTACTAACGATCTCGTCCCTCGTACGATATTCAAATAGA
>JAXQGT010000491.1:0-11253 GCA_037040375.1 Basipetospora sp. M8501
TGCTTCGTACCTATATAGGAGTGCACGTGTACGTTCTCGCTTACTAAGCTTAGATATTAACTCTTTAGGTATAATTTATATGTTTCTGTAAGTATATTGTCTATCTTTATATATCTCTATATATGTATTTATCTATACTAAGCTAAAAATATTATATATAGCTATATTATAGAGTAGATTAGTATAATAAGTTATATATTAAATCTTTTTATACTAGTTTATAGAAGTAAAAACTTAGTTACACACTATTAGTTAACCTGCTTTGATGTTATGAATAACTCTATATATATGTATAACGTTATAGAGTAAATAGTCTCACTTCCCGTACCTTTATATCAACTCGTACATAGGACACGTTCGATTCATTCCAATCACTGGCGCAAGAGTGGAGTTTATTTACCGTCTATTCCTGTCCGAAGCATGGCCCCTAGGTTCGCATTGTGGCAAGAGTTTGGCCGACTCGTTTCACACCGCAGCCTGCGACACACGTAGAGGCCGTGATTGTCACAATGCGATAACACAAGAACGAAACTTGCACGATAATACGCTCCGTCAGGCTGGGGTTATCATGGATCGATCACGAAATCCGGTGCCCAAGAGGCATTCTACTTCCCAAGCATCACCGGAAAGCGGACTTACCCGGGTTTATGCAACCAAAGCACGCATCGATCCGTATGATCTGGACATACTGGATGTGCAGACCACGCCCACCTCGCTTCCACAGCAACAGCCCCGAAAGAGGTTCGGAGAAACTCCAGCAGTACCAGCTGCGAAAAGGAACCGAACAAGCGCTGGAGGCAACCCAGCCCAGGAGGATTCAGCACCCGTGGCTTTGCTCATACCATCCACACAAAGCGCGCCAGCAAATGACTTGTCCCCAGTGGAAAGGCGACGGACTACGAACAAGCAACAGCAGCGATTATGTGGTCCTCAGAGACAGCACACAGCATCACTGCCAACCGTTGAAGGTGATAGCAGCCTTCTAGTGAGTCATAGTATCGCCGTTACGAGGAATAAAACACTAGCAGTATCTGCGCTTCAAGCGGAGGGGGGGAATGGTCAGTATGAAGACCGTCATCTGGGGCGTTCGCGGAGCCCTGCGTCTCAAACCCCTAAGCCACAAATTAATTCCGTCACCCGGATTTCAGGCAGCCTCAAGTTCACCTATGGCTCGAAGAGATCAATGTTACGCGAAGACGACACGTCAACTGACTCACTCCCAACATTAACCGCCAGCCTACCGCCAGAGCGCTCTAACTTCGAGCCGACCGTCGCCACCGAGGATAGCGGGGATGAGACATCGGGCAGGGCTTCAGTCAAGAGTATCTACGAGCTTCGACAAGCAGGCGCAAACAATCGATTTGCAGATGAATTGAATGATGTCCTAGAGAGGGTCGACCGACCGCGGTCGAGTGTGTCGCCCTTACGCAGGATTGCTCTGCTTGAGATAATCACGAAGCTGCGCGACAAACAATTCTGTCGTAAATTTCGCGACCACAATGCTTACGGGCGCCTTTTCACCGAGCTCGACAAAGAATGCGACATCGTTAGCGGGTTTTTGCTCATCTCGGCCCTTCTTATACTCTTTACCTCGAGCGGTGCCACTTCAGCATTGAAGCACTTCCAGGGAGCTGGTGGCTTCCACCTCCTGAAAAGGCTCTTACATCAAAAGGACGACATATGTCTTATTGCGAGAAAACGGAGCTGCAAGGTTTCAAGCAAAAATATTGAGGGGCTATCAATGCTGAAGTTGGCACTACTCAAACTCGACGTCTGGGATAGGGGCGTGTCAGCCTTGTCTCCGCGCACCCTGGCACTTAAAGTCACAGTGATCGCATGCCAGCGGCTCTCTGGTCCAGTCGATATGGAAGCTTTCGGATGCGTCCTTGATGAGCTATTCGAAATTCTCGGCACTTACGCAAACTCATCCCCCTGCAGTGAGAACGAAAGACTCGACTACCAAATGGCCTCAGCATTGCTGGGGGGTCACTCAGCAGCAGCTATGGAATCTGACTTGGCATCTCGCTGGATTTCAAATCACATGAATGACATATTGGCCGCCCTGGACAGTGCACTTGGACAGCCAATTCAGCCCTTTGGCCCAACAGAGAATTCGGTCTTGAAGCTGGCGATGAATTGCACGAACAATGCGGCGCCGACCACCGCATGGAAGGTCCATGGGCGTTTCGGAAAACTCGCAGGGCGAGCCTGTACCTGCTTTTCGCTTATCAGAGAGGGAGTCAGTCGGGGAGTGTTGAACTCGGACGCATATGA
Source organism: Basipetospora sp. M8501 (assembly GCA_037040375.1). Taxonomy (NCBI): domain Eukaryota; kingdom Fungi; phylum Ascomycota; class Sordariomycetes; order Microascales; genus Basipetospora; species Basipetospora sp. M8501. The sequence continues at coordinate 2,275 of JAXQGT010000491.1, forward strand.
CCAATTGCTTCTAGTTCTGGGCATTATGATCAACTGCTGCGAGCATATTCCAGCGACATATCTGCCAGTAGAAGATGGGTCGTTGACTAGCCTCGTCCAAACCTACCTTGACAACCATGCATTGACAACGGAGGTATGCCACATGCACACCCACATGCCTTACTTCCCGCACCAGTCGAGAGACTAATCATCGTCTTCGGTAATAGGCAGATTCAGTCGAAGCATCGCAGCTGAACGTTGCCGTTGGCTATCTGGCTATCGTCTTGGGGTACATATCCGTTTCGAAGCAGGGACGCCAACAGCTAGAGTCACTTGGTTTGCTCACCAGGTTGGGCTGTCTTGCAGTCTCCGTAGAGGAGTTTGTAGGCTTGTTCAAAAGCGTCGATGGAAAGAAGGAGTCCGGAAACCACGTCAGCCGCTTACAGGGTCTTGTGGATTCGCTGTCGCTATCGTTTTCGCCTGGGGCCCATTAGCCATACCTGAAGACTTGGATTTTTTGTCCGGCTGCAGTGGACTCTCGATGAAGGAGATTTGAGCGCTGTCTGGAAGTTAAGAAGGCGCCTCCCCTCCCCACAGCTGTAGTGACAAGCTTGACAGCGGCCTGGGTGTCGTGGCTCACCATCCAGATGGCTAGTTTCGTTGTATGGTCACTCTTGCGAGCAGTGCCGTTACCGGGACCACCTATGTTTCTCCGGCCACGATACGTTCTTCGTCGGCCTTCGAAATGTCAATCAAGACGTGACTCCAGTCCTTTGAGACTACATCAATGTAATGTACAGAACACCGATGGTATCCGGCGTCGGAAGAGCACATCTAGTGGGGGCCAATCCGAGATCCTTGGACCGCTATTTTTCAGCACGAATACGACACACCTCAAGTGGTATTGGTTTAATGTAATAAGGCGAGAGAACATTGAAGCCTGGGCTCAGACCAACCCCTCTTCGTTGATGGTCAGATGGGGTTATGGTTGATGCACTCTATGCACAACATTAACATTCAGTTTTGTCCGGGCACTGATAGCCTCTCCTCTGTTGGGCTTGGACACTGTAACATGCGTCTCTAAGTATCATCGATGCGATCTCCCTGTGTTCGTGTTCTCACGGCCAGATCTCGGGATCTCCAGTTCAGAGCTGAAGAGATTCGTATCATTGAGTACATGTAGTGTGTCTAATGGTTACAGGCCGGGGCTGGAGGCTTCGTGGTGTTTTGGCCGTGTGCACGTCCAGTGCAAGCATTGAGAACGAACATGAACGCTAACCCCGAGCGCCGACGCCTGGACAAAGGTTATGGACAACATACATACACTATTGATGATGTGTCGTGGGCCACACCGCTATTCTCTGCATACGTGTACGGAGTACTTTCGTAGCACCTGACACTGCAGTGTATGGAGCACACACTACTGACCCTATTCAGGTCATGTCTTACAAAGTGTACTCCCCGTTTCAACCCGTAAGGACATCTATGGGGAGGGCAGAGAAGACCATACATGTATGTTTAATCCACCTCACTCCTCCTTCAACATTGTATGAAACTAATTGCCAAAGGACAGGAATCACCTATTCACCCTGCCCGCCCTTTTTTCGACATTGGACATGGACCGAGAATCCCCAGTTGCCCTTGCAGGGGCCCTAGAGGCAATCCGACAAGCCCAGTCACAACTTGCCTCCTCCGTGGAGCTCCTCAACCGCATCAGTGTACGCGATGACGATGGGGATGACCTTGGTAAGATGGCAACCGCCTCGCGAAATGGCGTATCCCTCTTGCAGCTGGGATCACATGATTCCAACATGTACGAGGCATTGGATTGACGACCCCCTTGCAGGTAGCGGACCTCGACAAGGGGAGGGTGATTCATCCTCTGGGCCTATCAGTGCTGTCACCTCGCGCAGCCAGCGGTCGTCTTTTACGTCCAGGATCATCTTGACGTACGCTCGCCCAGAAGCTAGAGATTGCCTCGTCTCACTCCCAAACAACATAAGATATGGTCGCTAACCTATCCTCGAAGCACGTACCCTAAGCAAACCGGAATCAACCCCTTACCGATGGACTGGGGGAATGAAGATCCAAAACGCCGAGGCCCAGTCGTCGTGTCTAGGGCGGCTTCCACCATCCGACGACGAAACGGTATGTGTCACTACCATACCGTGATTGTTCAACAAGCTCTTCGCCGGGCCACTAACACGAGAGGACTGTATCCTGTGACATACAGCTATAGGAGGCAAGTCCACACACAACTCTCCCCCATATCTCATCCCTTGAGTACGATGCCCGAAGGCTTACACTGGGGTTGGTTTCTGCCCTTAGCGCAGTAAGTGTTGCCTCGCTCCGCTTTCCTTCTTGAGCACCGAGCTCGACCAGACACTATACTGACTGACCCTGCCGATGATGTGCAGTGGCGGTTCTTACTCCGTTTACCACGCCCTTGCTGTGGCTAGCAAGGAACTGAATGCGGACCATAAGTAAGACGGACGGCCTGTCGAGTAGAGTGAACAACCGAGAGGATACATCTATTAACGGCAACCCAGGCCCGACTTCACAAATACTGAGCCCGCCGTTACAATCGGGCCATTTCCCCAATGGCATGACGCGAAACGAATCGTGTCCATGGACCCGTGGGGTCATCTGGCTCCATGGCTCTTCGGCGATCTCATCAATTCAGAAGACGGTAGGGCTGAAGGGGGACCACTGGACCGCTTGCTGATCACTTGATGGGTCAGACGCTAAGTAGAGTGTGATTCCAGTGGACATACGCCCAACAATTGCCATTACCAAGGCCCACATGAAGGTAGTTCGGCCGTACCACACTACCTCCGTTCCATAGTCCATCTATCTGAGATGATGAATACTTCAATGCCTCCTCGACTAACAGTCAAACGCAGCTCCCCGAGCTGGAAGAAAGCGTTCGAAATGGCCGTTTGTTAGTTTCCATGCTAGACGGCTTACAATTTCAGCCCATGCTTACCCATGCAATTCCAGGCTTCCCGACGGCAAGGTATGCCTTAATGACTCGGGAGAACTTTCAGTTACCAAGTTTGCCGTGGAGCCAGTGAGTAGACCATATCCCACCACGGCCTCACCTTCAATCCTAGAAATGGCAAAACGTCTACTAACTCCGGGGGAAGGTCTGGTACCTCCCTGGCGTTGCGGAGAGGTTCGGTATTGGTGAGGACCTACAGACCCAGCATCATCAGTCGATACTGACCTGCCCAGACGAGGCTACGCTGCGACGCTCCTTGTTCGAGAACACCGGCGGAAGCTACCCAGAGGTATACATACGCTCCGCGTACCCACCATGTCCAGTGCCACTGGACCGGTACAGTTACTGATTGCTATGTGCCGCCCCTGCAGCTAATCACACGCGGAGATGTGAAAATCTTCTTGCCCCCCATCGGTACGGGAAGCCTCAAACCCCCCATGGTTGGCAGGAGTGGTCAGACAGGGCCTATCTGTTATATTTTGCCACTCGCCGGTTCCTGGGCGACCACCGCACCCCTGCGTGGTATCACTTGCTAACTGAGATGACCGGAGGAATAAAACAACAGGTGGATTGACTGTGTATTGTTTCGGCGATCCATCAAAGATGTCGGATCCCTCATGCCGACTTGCTCTGCGCATCCACGACGAGGTGCGTGTCTTTCAGCAACGCGATGAGATTTAGCCCCGTCTGGGTCTTGCTGAGAAGCTAACAAGATGAACGACAGTGTAATGGCAGCGACGTTTTCGGCTCGGACATATGCACCTGCCGACCATATCTTATATATGGAATTGAAGAAGCCGTCAAGGAAGCACAGAATGGCGGAAGCGGTGTTGTCATATACTTTCGAAAGGAAGGCCGTGCTCTTGGCGAGGTTACAAAGGTATGATACAGTGAGAAGGGGAGATTGCTCAAGTCGTGGCATCAATCAGACATGGCCAAAATGACCAGCTGGAAGACTGACAGAATTCCAGTATCGTACGTCATCCATTAGCTGCGAAGGTCCCTGTTTCTGTCTACTCGACCAGCACCCTTGGCTGCAATGGCCTGGTCGCTTGAACCTCCCGGTAGTCAATGGCCGAAGTACTAAGCGGTTCCACCTGCTAACTCATCGATTACGCTCTAAAGTGGTATACAATGCTCGCAAAAGAGGCGCGGATAGAGCTTCCGATTACTTTAAACGCACCGAAAACGTAGCTGGTGTCAAGGACATGCGCTTCCAGGCACTGATGCCGGATGTGCTCCACTGGCTCGGCATAAAGAAGATTGATCGAATGCTCAGCATGAGCAAGTAAGCTATCAATCCTCGCCTTCGCCTCAGGTTGGCTTGGGCGTTTGCACCGCCGTTACTAACCTCCGCGCCAGTATGAAGCATGATGCGATCGTTGAGCAAGGGTAGGTATCTACCCTGTGTTCACCGGTTCAGATATATTCTTTAACGCCGAGAGTATAGTATCCCGATTCATGAGAGAGTGGAGCTTCCGGAAGAGCGGATACCCAAAGACTCCCGCGTTGAGATAGATGCGAAGATCACAGCTGGTTTGTTATGAAGTCCGTCATCGGATCCGCTGCCACGGTTGTTAACTCCGGTGCCACAGGGTACTTCACTACCGGAAAGAGAATGACAGATGAAGAGCTGAAGTCTGTGCAGGGAAGGCTTTGGGAAGAGTGCGTCAATCCCGGAGCTTTGATGTAACTGTGACTAACGGAATTCCAGCGTCGACCACTAACGGCGGCCAAGATAAGGGAACACAACGGAGGTCGCCAGAGGGACAAGACTCTACGCCAATATATATATTGTTCTCCTCATATCTCCACCCAATATCATAGAAGTTACCGGACGTGTGACTGCCGCAGTGTCATTAGTGTCGCGCCTGAGCAGGCTGCGATTGCTGTTGGGCGGGGCAACAAGTAGCGGTTGGGAGCCGTACCAAGTAGCACAAGCGTTGGCCAACGGCCACCACACTGGCTCTTCCTTACCTCTCGCATGCACCAGGATGCCAACTGAACGGAGGGTTAAAAGTCAAATAGGGACGAACACATGTCAGATGTATGTACGAGAGCGAAAACACTATAGGAGTCCCCCATCGCAGTGTGCAATGACTCTGGCCCGGGTTTAAATCCATATCGAAGACAACGAGACGCACCTTAAGTTTCTGCCCCCGAGATACCAGTCATACAGGCGTGCTCTTCAAACCATACCTTCATGTAAACGGAGTCGATGGCGAGACGGACTTCGGACCCCGATAATCCCAGGCTCCTCCCTAAAGGACATGACTTCGCTGCCTTACCCACGGTTCCGACGCGATACTAGAACAGCTCTGGTTATTCACCTCCAGATCCGGTGTTGGCATCGGGATGCTGGCAGCACAGCGATTAAAGCCGCCGCTACTGGTGGGGTAATCATGAGCGGGTATTCTAGCGTCGAGACCGTAGGGCGACATAGCTGAAATGAGGCAGGGACGGAATGGAAGCAAGCATATCAATGTAGAAACCAGCTGGCAGCTTGCGGTCACGGCATCGCCAGAAATATGGAGCAGTACGGAATATAATCAAGGTTCCGTGGAGGTTGATTCCTCCTCTTGGAAAATTGCTGCCGACCGCTCACCGTTCGGGCGGGACATGACGTAATCATACACCTGTGGAAGCCGCAGCTGATTACCATCTAATTACTCAGGCTTGTACTTAGAGAGATTCACGTCTTTCCTATTGCCCTTTTATTGCTGCTTCCCGGGTTCGTGATGCGAGATTGGCCCCAGATGCCTAACGGAGGTCGCGGCATTGGGAGAATGGGGTTTGGGGCGGTTCTGATTCAATCAGTGTAAAATGTAGGTTACAATCGGATGCGCGTGGGACGCGGATGGTGCTCTATACATATAAGAAAGTACACACACTGGAAGGGCCACATTCATGCTGATTAAGGGTACCCGACACAAGCCGCTATGGCCGACTTTACCGTAGCTAAAATGCCTGGTAATCAGTGCAGGCTGCACGGCTCCGGTGCAGTGAATAGGGTACAGTGTGAAATGCATTACGCGAACGAAAGTTGACTACATGTATGTGCACGCACAGACTTCACAAATTATACTACACCCTATTCAACTGGCAGTGTACGAAAGTACCTACAGTCAGACTTGTCAGTCACGTGTAAAAGCCTTATGTAAGGGTGAGCCAATAAAAATGAGAAGCACCGACCCCACCCTCCCCTAGCACACAACTTCCAATTGATAGAAATTTTGGTGTCTAAATTTCCTCCCACTCTGCCGCTGTTCAACTTTCAAGGTTCGAGATAACCATCACCTACCGTTCACCGACCTGTCAGTCAAGCCCATCATGGCCGTCGGAAAGTAAGTGGTTATACATTCGCGGCCGCCTCAGTCTTCGCCACGATATCCTTTCGAACTGGCCGTGAGCTGTTACTGACCACTCGCTCAGGAACAAGCGACTTTCGAAGGGAAAGAAGGGTCTCAAGAAGAAGACTCAGGACCCTTTCTCGCGTAAAGACTGGTATTCGATCAAGGTGAGGATGCACGCATCCCCGTCACCCCGGCCTAACTTAACTCACTCTTAAAACAGGCGCCTGCTCCATTCAATATTCGAGAGTAAGTGGAGGGTTAATCGCCAAGGGCTTTGAGACATGCCATCTGACTCTATAACTCGCAGTGTGGGTAAGACGCTGGTGAACCGGACCACCGGTCTGAAGAACGCCAACGATGCTCTCAAGGGCCGTGTCCTCGAAGTCTCGCTCGCGGATCTCCAGAAAGACGAGGATCACTCTTTCCGCAAAGTTCGACTCCGAGTTGATGAAATCCAAGGAAAGAACTGCCTGACGAACTTCCACGGGCTGGACTTCACGACGGACAAGTTGCGGTCCCTTGTGCGGAAGTGGCAAACCCTCATTGAGGCCAACATCACCGTCAAGACTACCGACGACTACCTCCTTCGCCTGTTCGCCATTGCCTTCACCAAGCGCCGACCCAACCAAGTCAAGAAGACTACATATGCGGCCTCGTCGCAAATCCGAGCCATTCGACGGAAGATGATGGAGATCATGCAGCGTGAGGCTTCTAGCTGCACCCTGGCTCAACTTACCGCCAAGTTGATCCCCGAGGTGATTGGACGAGAGATCGAGAAGGCCACCCAAGGAATTTACCCTCTACAGAACGTGCGTGAACAAGCCCCCAGACGCCTAGCATCATCAGAGTAGCAGAATATCAACTAACTACTTCTGGCCGACTACAGGTTCACATCCGGAAAGTCAAGCTCTTGAAACAGCCCAAGTTCGACCTCGGCTCGCTAATGGCCCTGCACGGCGAATCCGCAACGGACGAGAAGGGCCAGCGGATTGACAGGGAGTTCCAGGAACGCGTTTTGGAGGAGGTATGAGGTGGGCACACGGGAAACACGCCTCGAGGAAGGCGAAGTCATGAAATTTTAAGGAGGGTCTTGGGACAGGCGTAGTAGGCCTATGGCCGGTTAAACAATATCGTTTCTGCTGCACCTTGTCTTGGAGCCTTCCTGTGCTAGCGGCCTTGTGCATCCTGCAGCAGCTTCAGCGACGGGGTGCCATAACCAGTGGATTGACAGTGGTGCGGGCCAAAAGAAACAGACAATGTGTCGCATAACGTGGTAAACCAAAAATCAAAAACAAAAAGGGATTCATTGTCGCGGCGAAGGGGGAGTAAGAAAACATAAGTTGGCGGTGCCTGTGCAAGAGGAATCTATCACTGTTCGTATCAATGGTGGGTCCTAAAGTCCGCCGGTACATGTATGGGAATATAAAGGGTGAACTAGTTAAGCCCTGGATGCCGAAGCATGAGCGTCAGACTCTGGTTCCATCAGGAAATCGAGCACCGCTAGTGTTTTTGTTAGCCAGTGGAGCGAAGTCAAGGAAATCCTGAGCTGGATGAGCTATGGTACCTTCTCTAAATTTCTGCGGCTGTTCAGATATCACCCAGTGGCCTGCTTCGATGTCTACTACGCGGAAGCAGGGAAAGAACTGTCCAACGAGGGGCAAGACTTCGTCCGGCACGTAGGTACTTCGGGTCCCTCTAACGAACAATGCTGGCTTCTCAAACCTCGCAAGTTCAGGGTTTTTGAACGGGAAGTCTCCAAGGTTCCCGAGCGATTTGGCCAGAATTGACAGAGGGATTCGAAAGCGTTGAGACCCGGATCCTGCCGGGCGGTGAAGATTTCCTAGCAGGAACTGACGTATTGGGCGGGACTGGGTGGGACTTGTCAGGCACTACGCACTATCGACAGCCCAAGAGCAATCGCTTACTTCTTCGTAATCCTGCAATATAGCGTCCGCCTCGCTTTGCCGCCGGACCGCTGCTTTGTCGACCATTTCCATACCTCGGATATAGTGTGCAAAAGTGTTTCCCAAAGCCGTGTCGACAGGAGCGTTGTCGACTGCTATGAGGTCACTGACATATTCAGGGGTCTGTAGAGCCAATGCCATTGCTGTTTTGGCTCCCCTGATGGATGAATCAGATATTAGACGGAGTCATAAAACGAAATGCAAGCGCCGGTGCGTCGTATACACACATCGAGTGGCCGATCAGGGACGATGGCCCGAGGGTATGTTGCTTGATGAATGCTGCGACATCCAGAGCCATGGAAGGGTAGTCATGGACATCGTTGTGGGGCGAGTCGCCGTGGTTGCGAAGGTCCTGGAAGGCGATTGGCTTTTGTTAGGGGAGAAGCCTGGTCGATTGAAAACTCTTGTAACTCACGAGAGCGAAGACCGGTCGGCGGAGATCCGTCGCCAACGTCCTAGAGCCTAGGTCAGCCGCATGAGATGCCGTCGAGTCAGGGGTCGTGTAATGCACTTGCTAATGGTCCGGTTGTTCTTTTTGGAACCGAAGAGACCATGTAAGAAGATGATCGGGCGCGCAGATTGGCGAAGAGAATCGGGTTCATGAAGCTCATAAGCCAATTGCACAGAGTCAGACATAGGAGTTGAAAGGGGTGTGAAGGAACGGTGAGGCGTGTAAGACGAC
>JAXQGT010000492.1:0-11200 GCA_037040375.1 Basipetospora sp. M8501
AAGACATGCAGATCAGCGGATACCGGAAAAGAGACAATGGACTAAAGTGAGGCGCCCCGCCGTTGATTATAAAATCTAAAGGGCGACCTGCATACGGGCCGCTGCGGGACAAGCTAAGATCGTCTGGACTACCTGCCCCTTTGACACATGCCGACAGGACTACTGGCTGCAGCAACCCAGACTGCCGCATCCAGAGTCATTTCAGCCCGCCCCCCACTCCCTGTGGTGGCAGAATGAGCGGGGAGGCATACCCATTTTGCAAGGGCGACTGCCGGTATCTTGTTATACGGAAGCAATTGGTTCGTAGAGGACCCTAGCAAGCTCTGGAGGCCAAGCAAAGCCATGGTCATGATCTAGTCGATGAGGGGTAATCCGCTCGACGTTGAATGCAATGCAAGTCGCGGCCAAGTTTTGACTACTGTACTAAGTATCACACAATTTGATGCCATGGGACATCAAAGCGGCATCCGGAAGCCGACCGGATGCATGCATGTGAGTATACGAGAAAAAGTACGTTCGTAGTCACAGAAGCTTGATTCATGGTCAAAAACATGGAAGTATGTGCGCTGTCATTTCATGGTTACCCGGTCATTGGACCAGGACTAGCTCTTCAGTCTCCTGTCCAACAGGGCTCGGAGAACTTCCGCTGGGATCCTGCATTAATTGGATACAACACCTCAATCTCCCCTGACCAAATCCGTCGTCGCGCAGTGGAAAGAGCCGCCAATGCTGTTCACATGCTGGAACGGCAACATGATTGGCTCCATGCCGAACCTCTCACGCAGCCAGTCGGCAAACTCGACGTTGCTCGCCTCTACGAAGATTCGCTTCTCGTCGAGGCTAAGCGCATTGAGCACGATCCATGGCGAGCACATATAATTGGGCGGGCTGTCGGGATGGTGCGGCTTCGGCTGGAAAGGGAAGGGGACCAGCTCCCAGTCTCGGAAAACGTCGTGCTCCAGGAGACTCTCCTCGCTCACGCGGGCGGGGCAGTACACCAGAAGACCCTTGCGCAGAGGCAGGATCGTCGCATCAATGTGTCTGGTGGTCAGGCCTTCCGTGGTCTTGAGCACACCCACGGTGTACCCGTCGGGGACGATGGCTTGCAGATACTGGATGCCCTTCATGTTTGTGACGTTGCTGACCTGACCAATAATGGTTTTTCCGAAGCGCATGAAGTCGGCAGTGTCGAACGCCGGGCGGCTGTTGTTAATGGCCCACCCCTGCTGCTTCGAGTTGCCGTTCTGCGTGAAGCCGTCGTAGATGGTGTCCTCTCCGATCAGGGTGGGCGCCCGGTAGATTCTGGCGGAGCCGCCCCTCTCAATCTCTTTGAGAATGTCGGTGTAGGCCAACTTGACCTCGTCACGGCGGCAGCGCCACGGGAACGCCGACTCGATAAGGGTGTTACCAACGGTCATCAGGGTATCCCGGGGCATGGCTCCGGTGTACCCGCCGACCTTGACCCAATCCACCTCCTTGGGGCGGTAGACTCGAACACCATAGCTTTCCAGAATGGCCGCGAAGTTGTCCAGTTCTTCCTGGGCCTTGGCGAGGATCTTTGGAGGGAATGGATTGTTGGGCTTGAAATGTTCCAAGTGATTTTTATCGCATGTGGCCCGGATCATATGGTAGGGCTCCGAGGGGAAGGCCGAGTGTTCGGCCCGCCCAACAATGACGGCCTTGAGAGGGGACCACTCATCATCGGCAGAGATCAGAGGTTTGCTGTTGGCCATTTTGGCTGAGGTTGGCACAAGTAAATTTGAGTAGTGAGACGCAGATGAGACAGATTGGCTGCAGGACAGAGTCTCGTAAAAGTAGATTTTGACGATACGAATCCTTCATGTACGAACTGAGACTTCCTGTAGACTATTTATACCCATGAAATGCGTCTTGAAGTGAGTCCTCAGTTAACAACGGATGTGAATTATGTGTTCTTCCACTGCTTTCCTTGATGTATCGGGCATTGGCCCATCAACTAGGCCGACTCGTCCTTGCATGAAGAACGGGATGATGCCGCCAATGAAGATGGGAACACGCAGCAACTACCCTGCAGAAGACCCCTAGTAGACGTTGAATATGTATAACAACCATGGAAGAAGTCCTTCTTCTCAATGACCCCCTTCCAGCCCGCCGCCACAGACAAGCTTATGCCTGGCATTATGGACTTAAAAGTCGCTGTTATGTAAAACCTTTGATCACTATTCGATGTAACCCACTCGCGCTCCCGGCAGATGTGATAAGGCGGGTGACGCGCTATTCAGGCAGCCATGAAAGGCTGCCTCTTCTCTGCCATGGCTTGCTCACAGGACCTGAGCGGAAGATCATGATGCAGGACGGGGCAGATCTCCGGTGCAAAGTTCCTCACCCCGCTCAAATACATCGCCTCCTCATTCCAACTAAGCATGCCGATGTCGGGTTTCCCTCTCTGCTGTCGCCCCTCCCTCATCTCATCTTCAGAATTGCAACCGAGGGCTCATCCCGGGACAACATTTGGGCCATATCTGCTCCGGGTTACTGTTCCACCGTTCGCTAACAACGCCTCCTTCCTACCTACACAACATCATTGCCCCCGATGTCGCCTCCTGAGACCAAGGCCAACGGCAACCAGGCGTCGTTGAACGGTGAAGGCCAAGTTGGCGGGCTACCCAACGGCGACCTACCATTATTGAACCGGGCAGATGAGGTTGAAAGATTGATCAACGCTGTGAAGGAGCTGATCGTCCCCTACGTCCGAGGAGCCGATGAAGCCGCCCATCTGAAGCCCAAAGGTGGCGGCATCTACGGCACATCCAGTAACGTGCTCGTCGAGCCGCTGAGTCCCGCGGCCTTGAGAAAAAGAGTCAACTTCTCCCTCCCGCCGGCTGAGGGGCGGGGTCTGGAAGGCCTTCTCTGCCTTGTGCAGACACTGCTACGATACAGTGTCAACACGTGGGATCAGGGGTATCTCGACAAACTATGTGCCAGCACCGACGCAATCGGCATCGCGTCCGAGATGGTCCTCGCTGCGCTGAATACCAATGTCCACGTGTACCAAGTCTCACCCGCCTTGACATTGGTTGAGAAGACAACAGCGCGCGAACTCGCTTCGCTATTCGGCCTCTGTGGGCCACGGGCCGGCGGCGTGACTTGCCCTGGCGGCAGCAACTCCAACCTGACGTCCTTGGTCACCGCACGGGGTGCTCTGTACCCCGATACGCGCACCGAGGGAAACGGGAACCGCCGCTTCGCAGTATTTGCCAGCGTTAATGGCCACTATTCGGTACAGAAGGCGGCGCTAGCCTGCGGACTGGGTCTCGCCAGCGTCATGGCAGTACCCTGCGACACAGAGGGCCGCATGAATCCCTCAGAGCTACGACGCCTAGTGTTGCAAGCGTCCAGCGAGGGACGAACTCCGCTCTACGTCAGCGCAACCGCGGGCACTACGGTCTTGGGGGCCTATGATCCCCTCCGCGCTGTAGCTGCCGTCTGTGCCGAGTTCGGCATGTGGTTCCACGTCGATGCGTCCTGGGGTGGCGGGGCTGTGTTCACCACGGTTCACAGGCACAAGTTGGACGGCACAGAGCTCGCAGATTCCATCACGTTCAACCCACACAAGATGCTCAACGTGCCCGTGAGCTGCTCCTTTCTGCTCGTACGCGACACCGCCCTCCTCCACCGTGCAAACACGCTGCCCGCCGGATACCTGTTCCATGGCGACGATGGCGGGGATGGTAATCCCGACGTGTGGGACCTGGGTGACCTCACCCTCCAATGTGGCCGAAGGCCTGACAGCGTCAAGCTTGCCCTGGCATGGACGTACTACGGCGCCGGAGGCTTTGGTGGGATAGCTGACGGCGCATTTGCCAACGCTGCTTATCTGGCAGATCGCGTCGAAGCCTGTCCCGATTTGTGGCTCGCGTCAAGCAACCCACCGCCTTGCCTCCAAGTGTGTTTCTATTATGCACCAGAGGGTCGGCTTGGCACCAACGAGGAAAACACCAGTCGAACGAGGGCCTTGGTGGCGGGGATGGTTACCCGTGGCTTCATGATCGATTACGCTCCGGGAGACCAGGGCTGCTTCCTCAGGGTCGTGGTAAACTGGCAGACTCTGAGAGGCACGATTGACGGGATACTTGTTGCCCTCGAACAGGTGATAAGTGATACCCATATATTGTAGAAACAGGATACGTGTAAGTAGGATTCTCGGGTCCTGCCTAAATACTTCCATTTACCAATGGAAGTCGAATTATGATTTGGTACGGTATAGCTGCCTTGTTCATGATAAAGGAAAATATCCTGTATGAATTAAGTGAAAATTACAAGCAACTAATGACACGCCTGTACTTTTGAAGCACTATTCCCCATCACGCTTTGTTGTACATCTGCACCTACCAACCCATTTCATCCCCAGTGTACTGAATGATCTTGCCACCGACTTTCTCCTTGGTGGCAGTGCTGAGCACCTTGAACAAGCCATCAACCGCCTCGTCGACCGTGAGGGGCGGGGCCATGCCGAATAGCTCAGTCGCAGAGTTTCCCCCGTCCGTCTGCACCCAGCCCGGGTCCAGGAAGAAAGAGTTGAGCCACTCGTCCTCGGCGTTAATCCTGACTCCGTACCAGTGCAACATCGCCTTGGACGGGCCGTAAACCGCGCTGGGCACAGGGGGTTGACGCCTGGATTGTTATGTTTAGTCCCACGTAAGTTCATTCGTACTACAGGAGCAAAGGAATGGCCGTAAACTCACGACATTGTGCCAGATCCCGAGCCAATCGGTGCAAAGATTGGCTCAGTGGATGACTTCTGCATCAGCCCACGAAGGGCCTGGTACAGTGAGATCACGGCAAACACGTTGACGTCGATGTGCTCCAATATGTCTGCGCGCTTCACATCCTTTACTAACGGGTATGCCGTTGCGATGCCCGCATTCGGAATGACGATGTCAAGCCGATCGATCCCGTGGTCCCGCTCAAGTGCCTGGGCGAGCGAGGCGGCGTCATGTTCGACGGCTGCATCGTACTTGACCACGAGGAGGCGACTGCCCTCGCCCGTTGGCAGGTCTCCCAGGGCCTTGGAGTTTTTGTCCGCGGGATTGCGGTTCGCTGCGATAACGATCTTGGTTCACAGTTAGTCCTGGGAGTCGAAAGGATTACGAGTGATAGGCGAACTCACATGGTTGGGCTTTGCGAGGTAGCGCTTCAAGAGTGCCTGGCCGATTCCTCGGCCGGCCCCGGTGATCAAAACAATAGTCGACGCCATGGTACTGGTCATATGTGAGTAGCGGGGTTTAGATAGAAATTAAGAGATTGTAAAGTGAATCGACGTCTAGGATGTATGTGTTTCGAACTTTCGATGATTGCCTCAGAACTTGGGTTGGATGTTCTGGCAGAAGGAGCTCATCGCCCATTTTTATAGTTCAGCCTCCTTGACGACAAGACATTATGTCTTTGTAATTGATATGTTCGTAGACATCCTGCTTCGCTATGGGTAACACATTTGATGTAATCAGTGGGACAAGGTGCATGCGCATAGTGTGGAATGCTGCCGCGATAGTAGCCAGACGATTGATCAGCGGTTATTAGGCTATAAAGCGGTTTTGTGTAAGCAACTCGTTATGCATACAGTTGTCAGTCTCATGTAGGCAGCTGTCCTGCAATAGCATCGGCTGTTGTAAGCATCGTCTAAGCGTTGCTGCATTTTCTACTGGCCCTCCTCACTGCCAAGCAAGCGTAGCATGACGCCACCTTGCTGACCAAGCCTGCAGTACGATTCTCACAAACAGTATTTGTAACATGACGATTCCATATATGTAGCTCAATTGAATCTCAACATGAATCTCAGCTGAGGAAGCCCGCTTATCGGTCACACCGCCCTCAATCTACTCACGTGTGAAGGCTCCACGACCTGGCCAATTCTATGCCCTCTGCAATAGCGCCGACACGACCCTCGATAGCAAATCCGCATTCTTGTAATTCTCGACATTGGTTGAATAGATCTGCAAGGGGCACAGTGAAGCAGTCGATGAACTCGCCGTCCTGCAAGCGGGGTACGGGGTTCTTATTCTCGGCTCTGTTCATATCAACGGTGATATGGACGGTGACGGTGCACGAGCTGTAGGGGCATTAGCTTCACTGGAAAGAGGTTTGGCAGTAACACCCCTCAGGGAGCTGTACTTTGTAATTCCGGGCGCTGGACGAATCGGAGAGTCAGTACTATGCTTGCCATCTACACCATAGCCATACAACCTCGATGAAGATACCACCAAAGAGAATAGGACGAAGACTGCCCAGTTCGGACACGGCTTCGCCGATATACCCTGCCTCTTCCGCAAGTTCGCGAAGTGCGCATTCCTCGGCAGTCTCGCCCTTATCGATCAAGCCTGCGGGGAGCTCGATACACACTTTTCCTAACGGTGGGCGGAACTGTTTTTGGAGAAGAAGCTCTGCACCGGTGGGTTGCTGAAGAATCGCGATAATGTGCACTCCATCAACAGGAGCGTCGTCAGGGCGGGTAGTTCGCTGCGCGGACTCCCATGTGCGAATCTTCCCGTCTACTTCTTTGTAACGTATCCTAAGTGTATTGTCTAGTTAGTAAATTTTCGGACCCTGCTAAGACTGACTGACTTTACAAGGGTGAGCCATTTTGCTTCAGCAGCCTCCTGGACGTGGTGACAAGGAGTTAGCTGTCTGGTGAGTGCACTATTGGAGTGTTCCTCGAATGTTCTTTTGCAAGGAAACTCACAAGAGGCGTGGTGGACAAGACTTCACAGCATTTTAAGTTTTTAGCCATGTTGACGAGTGGATGAGAAGGGCCAGGCATATGAGAGGATTCGTTTCCGGTACCCCGCTCCCGTCTGGAATCAAAGTGCCTAAAAGTCGAAGCCGCTAAATATAAACCATTGATTCCAAGCTAATGAACATGTTACTAATCCATCGGTTCTTATCAACTAAGGGTACATTGTAGGTAGACGAAACTAGTTCAACATGTACACTAGGAATCAACCACGTATGATGTCATGTATAGCAAGATAAAGTACGATAGTATACGATATGAATAGTGACGATAAGATAGATAGTATAGTAACTATAATGGTGCATTATACAGGGTATGGTGCCTTTAAGGAGACCGCCTACTACGACGCGGCAGCGGCCTCCCCGTCTAACTCAGTGTGGCCACCGTGCCGACAAGGATCGTGGTCGGGAGAATCCACCACTATCTCGCAACGGACAAGTGCGATGGCATCGGGTCCAATAATACAGGTGCCGAACTCACTCTGCCGTTGGAGTTAGTGTATGAACTGTTGCTGGTCATCGCGGTGGACGGTTTTACCGAGAATCTCCGTGTGCTGTTGAGGGAGATCAGCAGCGATATAGTGAAGCGGGTGCTGGCTGCCCTATCGACTAGAAGAACAAATCGCTCCTCGTGCGGCCGCAGCTGGTTTTTGACAAGCTGGGATTTGCCTTGGACCTCGTGCTCCCTGTCGACGACACGGCTACATGCCACCATCTCCGCACAAAGCTACAAACCTAGACACTCGAGATCGGGATTGGAATTTACACGTGCTACCGCTCTCGACGCACGTCACTATCGGCTGGCTCGTGAGCAGCGAATTCTTCACGGTGGATGAGGCGGGTGAGACGTTCCTGGGACCGGTTCGCTGCTTGAATGAATCATTGGACCAGCGGCACTGGGGATCGTTCAGGTGAGAGGCCTCGTCTTTCGAGCTTCGGCTAGAGGTATGAAGTTTGGGAGGCCTGTTTCTAATGGAAAAGATATAATCGTTGTAATTAGTGTGTACTGCTAAGATGTGCATGGCGTACGACAAACTTCTTCTGGGTGAACCGCATTGAAACGACCAAGTTACCAACGACATAGTTCACTGCCTTTAACGAATTGAACCGAAACCAAGTACCAGGACGCATCCTGGCTCCTGACCCTTCTCAAACGGGGGTTCAATATCCAAACTGAAGATTACAGATTAACAAGTAGGATTCGACACGAGCATTTCCACCCTTTAACCAAATTTCGCCACACTAGGGTTCTTATTTCTGGGCATCTGACGCCTCATTTATAGCTTTCGTGGTATTTGCTTGACAATGCCACTGGCCCGTCTCCGTAATCCTTCACCGATCATCGCTGCGGGCGGCGCACCGATTTGCCTATTCGGAGTTAGGTCAATCCTGGTAGCGAAGTCAGAGCCAATCGAGATGGCGCGTCGCAAATCCTACGAAGGATCAGCGGCCTGTCTGACGCTCGCATACGAAAGTTCCGGATTCGTAAGCTTTAAATACAGATCTCGGCCCCGACGCGTTTCATGATTGACCTTGGCCTTTTTTTCTCCTCGACATCCAAGCTCTAAAAAAAACAAAAATGCGCTTTATAACCGACGATCGTCCGCTCCAGAACCCAGCGACCAAGGGGCAACCGCTCCAGGTCATCGGCGCCGGGCTCCCCCGGGCGGCGACCTCGTCCATGCAAGAGGCATTCGAGCAGTTGGGCTTCACGCCCTGCATGCACATGGCGCAGATCCTCCCGCATCCCTTCCGCATCAGACTCCTCATCGAGGCCGTCCGCGAGCGAAACACCCAGAGGCGGCAGAAGCTCCTACGCGAGCTGATCGAGAGCCACGTCGCCATCTGCGACTTGCCTGTCGTCTTCTTCACTCCCGACCTGATGGACATGTACCCGGACGCCAAGGTCGTACTCAACCAGCGGCCCAGCGCGGAAGTGTGGCTCGCCAGCGCCAAGGAAAGTCTGAGCTTCTTCTTTACGCCGTGGTTCCGGATCATCGGGTTCCTTTGGCCGAATGACAGGCTGTGGTACAACCTCAACATGGAGGGGCGTGAGAAGATCAATGAGCTGTTCAATGCGGATGACCCATTCAGTATCGAGGCGTACAATAATTACTACGCCACTGTCCGCGAGGAGGCGAGGAAGCGCGGGAGGGAGGTTCTCGAGTTCAAGGCGGAGGACGGGTGGGAGCCCCTATGCCGGTTCCTGGGGAAGGACGTCCCCGACACGCCGTTCCCGAGGATGAATGAAAAGAAGGTGTTTAAGATTATCAAAGGAGTGATTATTGCGAGAGGGCTTGCGGCATGGGCGGCACTGTTCGGCGCAGGCTGGGGTTTGTGGAAGTTGTCGACTATGCTCCTATGAATCCCCTCCTTGATAGGAGAGGAGGGAGTGACAACGGTTGGGCAGGGACATCTCTGATCGAACCTCGGGAGATAGGATATCAACTGAAACGGCCCGGATGTTCTCGGAGTGCTAAGAAGGTGTTGTAGACGACTACTCATGCGAGGATGTGATAGCAGAGGATTGGATGATGGTAGGGTAGATTCCAACATATTCACGGGATATTCTGATACATACTACGAGATTATAGCTGTGCATACGAACCGCTCTTTTTCTGCCCTGCGGCGTCATTCACAATCCTTATGCAACCTATTACTGTGACTTATCAGGGCTCGCCACCTTTCGAAGCATTTCTCGTCTCGACACGACGAGCTATTTCTGTCGCCTCTCGCACAGAGATCGGGACACGACGTACATCAACTCAATCCAGGTCATTCTTTGATCCTTGCCACTCGGCCCAGAGCTTTTCGAACCCGCCCTCCACAGTAAAAGCCTCGATCTGCTTGCTTCTGAGGGTCGAACTCCCCAATCGAGACGCATCCCCGTCGTAACACAGCACAACCACGACTCGGTCGTTCCTCTGGGCTTGCTCAAGGAGCTTTAAAACGCGTTGCCGGGCAAAAAGACACTGGATTTGTTTGCAAATTGTGTGGACCGCTCTGGAATCACCGAATAGATCCCCATCCGCGAGGTAAGGCGTCAGGCCCTCCAAGGGCAGATTTTGAGAGCCTGGAATGTGACGAGCCTCGAAGTCTGCTGCGCCTCGAAGGTCTAGAATTAAGGGTGATGTAATGTTTGCTCCGCATGAGTGTCTTGAACAGCACGTTCGTCCTCGCGTCCCCAGTGATCCGATATTGATTTTGCCGACCCACCCAAGCAACGATCGAATTGTGTTGACGAAGCACGTGCTCGTCGAGTTCTCAGCGCCATGGCTCGAGGTTCTCGGTGGGTACTCTCGAACTCTGGCTGGCGCCGTACATTTATTATCAACCGATTTGTTTTCGGTTGTCGCGAAGAGGAGTTCCATAGCATCACGAGGGTCCAGGATCCAACGCTCGTCGTGTCGGTTTTGGTCGCAATTCAAAAGTATCTGCCCAGTCAGCGTCTCGCCAGTAATCACGGGGAAATTGTGCATTTGACAAGAATAGAAAGGAATTCTCACATCGTTCTCGATAGGAGGGAACTCGTCGTCACGCAGCTTCTCAAAGTACCCAGACAAGTACTGGTACGGCAGATCGGAGCAGGTGAACACGCATGAGATCTCACCAGTCGTCTCGTCGGCGAGGTTGCCCAGTTTCCCGGCCGCCTTGACCTGGGCGATGTACTGCAGCAGACCTTGCAGCGCCTCACCAGACGACGGACCCGCAATGAGCCCCTCGCGGGATAGCCTCATGGACATGCGGTACGAGTCCGCCGATGTGACCTCGAGCCGTGTGTCGACGATGCCCTGCCACGGGAATCCGCAGGTGTGGAAGCCGTGAAAGTGTCTCGGACCTGGCGTAGGGTCACCGAATACGTTGAAAACACTGATAGTAGTTAGTTAATAGATTAGGATTGTCAAGTGTCCCCGGAGTCGGGGCATCAATTTCAATGGTCTTCCAAAGTAGCTGCTCACCCTACTACTTTGACCGACGGCTTCTTGGATTTGAGGTGTACGCCAGTCCCTGTGATGGTTCCTAATACGAAAATTAACATCCTATCCGTACACCTGAACACTGCCGTTCTTGGGTGCGTACCTCCAGTCCCGACCGTGGTGCAGAATACGTTAATTTCAGGCAGCTGTTGCAGCAGATGGGCCCCTGTCCAACCCTCGTGCGCTTTCCAGTTCTTGAAAATAGTTAATACCTCCGTCATATCTTCTCTGAGGGGTACGAGGTCCTCACGTTGGCGTTATCATATTGGCCGGGGTAGACGATATCGTCGCTTGCCGCCGCCCGTCTCCGTAATCTACACATAATCCCCGTTGGGTCGGTTGGTTCCTGCTGGGCCAACCCTCCATAAAGACACCTGGTTCCCAATCATGTTAGCTCGCTTTGCAGAACAAATAACACTTAGTAAGGGAACGTACGGTCGTATTCCGAAAAATCT
>JAXQGT010000493.1:0-11307 GCA_037040375.1 Basipetospora sp. M8501
CTCGTTCCTCGGCTCACCCGGTTCGCGCCAGGAACTGGTGGCTCAAGCCGAGCGCCGATCGACTGGATCGATATACATCCTTTGCCGGGTTCTCATCGAGATCATCAGCCAGACCACCCTGGCTTCTATCACGCCTGAAATGGAGGACAAGCTTGAGGCCATAATATTCGGGCAGTTAAAAATTGCCGACACTGAGCAGCTAAACATGTCGCCCCTGAAGCTTGCCAACTGGAACTTGTTTGCCCAACTGTTGGGGACCATGAGCGAGATCAGCTTTCCCACCGTGACGAGGAGGTTTCTGGTCGATATCGAGCAATCACTCCAGGACTTGATCCTGAAGAGCCCCAACTCACCTGCAGGGCGGGAAGTCGAGGGGAAGCTGGAACTTGTCCTGGAAGGAATGAAGCACCTTCGCATCAAGGTTTCTCCCCCAGAGCTGTGGGAGCAATCTTGCGATTTCCTCATAGCACTCGGTCGGCTTTTCCATAAATCCCATGGCCAGCGAGTGAAATCCACCTTCTGCCAGGTTCTCGACATGCTCCTGATTCCCGTTGCCGCCAAGGCGGCGACGGCGGACTTCTCACATCCCAAATGGATCGAGGTCTTGGGAGCAATTCGGCCACGGCTCAATCAGATGTTTGTGAAACCGCGCCATTGGGGCTTCGCCTTCCCCTTGACAGCAACTCTGGCATGTGTCTCGCCTCCCGACAGCTTTAATTCTCAGTGGCCTCAGATCCTATCATCGCTTCAGTCCAAGATCAAGGATCGGTATACGAAGTCGCTGTGTCTCCAGGTCATCTCGAGACTTCTATGGACGTACTTGTACAGGGTCAATGATACCATGCCCAACACTGTACGGAGAGTCGACGAGATTATGAAGCTGGTGCTGACCCCCGCCAAACGAAGCTTGGTTGCGTCAGATATTACGGTGACGGAACCGCTGATCCAAATCATTCGCATCATCGGCTTCAAGCACCCGGAGTACTGCTTCAAGAGCATTGTCTTTCCCCTTATAAACGCCGAGCTCTTCAGGTCGAACAAGGAGCTGAGGGTAGAGCAACTCGACCCTGATCGAATCGTCATCGGTATTCGAGCGTTTTTAGCTATCATTGCCGACCTTGAGAAAGGAGAGCAGGGCCGGCCTCCCTTTCCTCAGTATACAATGTCCTCTATCCCGAACCCCGACCGAATGCCAATCTCGCCGGGCTTGATGTCCCCAAGGAGTGCGCCGCCATTGTCGGTACCTTTACCACCACCGAAGGAAGATGGTGTATCCCGTCCTGTGCTGATCCAGACGTTGAGTGACTCGGTGAAAGATTACTACCTGAGATTTTGCGAGATCCTGGGCACGATCACACTTATATGTGACAATACGTTCGGCGGCCAAGCCGCTTTGGATGAGAAGTTCAATAGTCCGGGTCCGAAAACTCCGATTGCGGAAACATTCAACTTCTCTCGGCGTGATGACCACCAGGGGCCATCTGACCTGAAGCAAGCGTTCTACGAGCTTCTTCACGTTGCGGTCCAAGCACTTCCCCGGTGCCTTTCTGTCCACATTCCATTCAACTCATTGATAAACCTACTCTGCACAGGGACCGCACACGTCCAACCCAACATTGCTGACTCGTCGGCCCAGTCACTAAAGGCCATTGCTCGACAGTCGCATTCACAACAAGTCACGATGGGTTTCTCCCGCTTCATCTTCAATTTTGACGATAGATACTCCACGATGTCTGATGGTGGCATGCTTGGCCCGGGGCACATTGAGAGCACGTTGCGGCTCTACGTGGAACTACTGCAGATATGGATCGAAGAGATAAGGCAGAAGATGAAAGACGCCTCTACACCGGCCACCGACTCTTCGACTGCAAATGTGGACGTTCGCGGAATGAAACTCGATCTCTCCAGTATCTGGGCGGAGGTCGACTACGTTGAAGCCCATGGTCTATTCTTCCTATGCTCCCAATCACGAAGGGTCAGACACTTTGCTATTACTGTGCTGCGGCTCATCACCGAGTTTGACACCGCTCTCGGTAAGAGCAGTGCGAAAGGGAAGGATACAATACGAATCATCGACATCCTTGAGAACAACTCGGAGCAGGTCATGAATCTCAAGTACGAACAGCTTTCTGTGGCCGAAAGGAGTCGTCTCCAAAGAGGGATGCAGAATAGCAACACCAAAGGTGCGCTTGTTGAGCTCTGCACCAGCGATGTCTCATACGACTCTACTCTCTGGTGCAAGATATTCCCGAACCTTATGAGGGTGGCATACGAAAAGTGCCCCTTCACCGTCACAATTGGACGCGACCTCATCTGCAACCGAATCATGCAGATGTACAAGCTCATGACTATCCTCTCCGAGCCCTCGCGGGGACCGTACTTTGGCTCTGATCCCGGTAGTGCCCGGCTGGCGGGGCGAACCCCTACGACGCAGCCAGAGCTCTTGATCGAGCAGTGGAAATTGTACCTGATATTTGCTTGTACAACACTAGCTGACCCGGGAAGCGCTCCTTTGACCACGCCCACAACGCATCATCAGAATCAGCATAACCGGAAGGGATCCTCAAAGTCTGCCTCAGCTGACAAAATCGTATCTGCGAGAACTCTCTTCAAGTACCTCATCCCGATGCTATCCGCCTCCTCCGCATCTGTTAGGGACGCAGTTGTAACTGCCATGGGCTCGATCAACATCCATATATATCGGACACTTTTAGAGGAGCTTCAGACGCAAGTTTCACAGTGCAACAACGAGGCACGAGCTCGCATTCACCAACGGTCCAACAGCAACCCCCGCCGGAACCGGAAGATGGACCTCTTGCGCACTGAGATTACACACGTTTATAAGCTCACGTCACACTTTCTCAAGGAGCGGGAAGTGTATGAAGACGAATGGATTCTCAGCAACTTTGTCAACTATACACGGGACTTGAAGCTGTTCCTCATGGATGGCGAAGTACAGGCCGATTGGGAATTCCAAAAGCTGCGGCGCCACTACTGTGGTTTAATGGAAGAGCTCTTCGAGGGAATCAACCGCACAAAGGACCCATCACGGTGGATGTCGTTCGAGTCGAGAAAGTCAGCCTTCTCCTTGATGGAGGACTGGTGCGGATTCTCGCCCAACCAGACACAGATTCGAGCCAGAGAAGACACTATGAGGCAATCTCTTATCGATCAACAGTCACTGGGGGAGCGCGGCACTGTCACTGCAGCCATGGAGATTGAGAAGCGGAATCTGAGGACGGCTGCCCTCAGTGCCATGGCGGCACTTTGCGGCGGGCCCATAAGCATCAAGACAGAGAGCGGTGTCATCCTTCAGTTCGACCCACGCCGGCTCCTCACTTGGGTGGAGGCGATCTTCAATTCTGGGAGTGATCGGATGAATGTTACCGGCCGGCGAGCGCTCCACAACTTGATCATCCATAACTGGGAGTATCCGTACTTGCTCGAGCACTGCATTGCCAGGTGCTACTTAGCCGAGGCTCCAAAGGTGCTGGAGAGCTACTTTAGCGTTATCTCTCAGGTCCTCCTCGAGCATGCCAACTATCCTACGTCCTTCTGGAAGATTCTGAGCCTCTGCCTCTTCACACTAGGCAATGATCAGAGCGAGATCCGTTCACAGTCCGCTCTTGTTCTAAGAGCACTTGATGAGCGGCAGCATCCGGGACGGAGTTCGAAGATACAAGATTTTGATATCAGTATCTCTGACAAAACTAAGGCCGTTTACAAGCTTGCTCAGTTCGAAATATCGAAACGTCTAGCCAAGCAGCACACAGATCTGGCATTCCACATCTTCTCCGAGTTTACCCTCTACTTCAAGGACCTTCAGCCAGCGGCACAGCGGAACATGGTGGCAGTCATTCTACCCTGGATCCAATCCATTGAATTATCTGTGGATCCGAACGGCGGGCCTACGGCGCCGTCGTACGTACTGTTGGCCAACCTCGTTGAGATTACTATCAAGGCGAGTGGCGCTCTGCACAACGAGGTCCAAGCGCTATGGCAGGCACTTGTGACCGGACCATACCCTGCCAATGTCCGACTCGTCCTGGATTTCATCATCTCCCTCTGTCTTGAGCGCCGCGAGCAGAACTTTGTCGAATATGCGAAACAAATAGTTGTTTTCCTGTCCAGCACCCCCGGCATGAAAGTTGTGGATTTCCTAATGATGCACATCAACCCGAAAGCCATGGTGCCAAGCGAGAAACGCGATGTTTTGCCTCCGCCACCAGATGTCTGCAACCTGCCGTATTGTGCGGATCTCGCGGAGGCGCTGCCCATAGGAACGAAGCAGGCCGGGTTCTCCCTGGGTCAGTTGTCACTCATCTTGCTAGTAGACCTGATGGTCTCTCCTGTCAGCCTCAGTCAAGACGATATACCCGTCCTTCTGCAAGTTGTCACAATCCTATGGGACCACTACACGCCACTAGTTCAGGAGCAGGCGCGGGAGATGCTTGTGCATCTAATCCACGAACTGGTCATCTCGAAGCTGGCTGACCAGACACCCGCGACTGCTAAGAAGTCAATCGAGAATCTGGTGGACAGCATCAGACGACATGATCGCGGGGTGGTCTGGGGCTACGAGGATAGCAACGGGAAGGTGGACTCAAGCGACAACAACGTGCCACCGAGCATGGAACACCTGACCTCTGAGGTAGTCGATACCTTTGAGCTTACTTTCCCTGGAATAAAGGAGCGCTGGGGCAGACTGTCCTTGACTTGGGCTACGTCCTGTCCAGTGCGACACCTTGCCTGTCGATCATTCCAGATCTTCAGGTGTATCCTAACTTCCCTCGACCAGACCATGCTGGGTGGCATGTTAGTCCGCCTCTCCAACACCATTGCCGATGAAGATCCCGAAATCCAAACCTTCTCGATGGAGATCCTGACAACACTGAAAACCCTCATCGTGAAGCTGGACGTGGAGAAGCTGGTCACTTTTCCTCAGCTGTTCTGGACGACCTGCGCGTGTCTCGAGTCGATCAATGAGCGGGAGTTCCTAGAGGCAGTAGAGATGCTGAACGAGTACCTCGCCAAACTCGACTTCCGATCCGACAAGGTGCGACGTATGTTGTTGGAAGGCCAACCATCCCACTGGGAAGGGCCATTCGATGGCCTGCAGCCTCTCTTGCAAAAAGGACTTCGCTCCTCTGTTTGTATGGGTCCCACTTTGCAGACAATCGACAAGCTAGTCGTGTTACCGAGTGATGGCCTCGTTGGGGACGACAGCAGGCTTTTCTTTGCGATCCTTGGGCACCTTCCCGGGCTCCTGCACTACATCGATATCGGACGGCCAGAAGAAGAGGTATTGCAATCGGCTGAGGTGCTCTTGAATGTGGCAGAAAGCGAGGGCTATGCCCCTATCGCTCTTGTCCTAGGCAACTTCATCCACTCCAAGTACCGCACGAGCAAGGACTTGTTGGTGCACATGCTTGCTGCACTCAAGGAGCATTACCTTCCGCAACTCGATTTACAGATGATCACATTCTGTATGAGCCTTTTGACGAATGCCATCTCTTGGGTCAAGATCAAGACGATGCAAATCCTTTGTGTGGTCATCCCCGAAGTCGACATGCGCAAGCCTGAATTCGCGAGCCACGGCTCAGATCTAATCTCGCCACTCCTTCGCCTTCTTCGGACGGAGTTCTGTATGGAGGCCCTCGAGGTA
This sequence comes from Basipetospora sp. M8501, assembly GCA_037040375.1. Taxonomy (NCBI): domain Eukaryota; kingdom Fungi; phylum Ascomycota; class Sordariomycetes; order Microascales; genus Basipetospora; species Basipetospora sp. M8501. The sequence goes on from JAXQGT010000493.1 coordinate 5,666, forward strand.
TTGGACAATATCATGGCTATGTCGTCCAACGCTATGGATAAGCACTACCTGCGTATGAGCATGACGACTGCCACATCAAAGACGGTCCGCAAGGAGTACGAGAACACCCAAAGCCTGTTCGGCATCCCTGAGCAGTCTGGCTGGGCGATTCCTGTGCCAGCTAAGAAGACAGACGCTACCCGCTCCAACATACATGCGGCGTTCTATATGTGCCAAGGAATCGAGGGCGTGGCGGACGAACCTACGCCCACACCGGAAGTCGAGTTCCACACGGACGACTTCGCCTACGGATATTTCCCGCCTGCGGACCGCACAGAGACAATGATGTCGGATGATTTCCGTACCGAGAGTACGATGGGCGATCTGGTCAGCAGGCTGGACAGTCTGGACGATTTCTTCGACGACCTGTCGCAGAGCGCGCCGAGCGAGGGGCGGTCGTCGCGGACAATTACCGAGTACGAGCCGGACGTGTCGCAGTCAAACGTGCAGCTATACGACGACCAGATCTTGCCCATACTACACCAGGCGTCGAGTAACACTTCTTTCCAAAACGGTTTCCCCGAACGCCCGGCGGTCTTGTCTCGCGAGGCAAGCTTTAATACGATGACCCCGGGCGCATTCACAGCCTCTTCGTCATTACATCATCACCGGGCCAACGTTCCGTCGCGATCCATGGCCTCTCCTTCGACTCCGGGGTCATTCTACTCGCACGTTGGCGACTTAACGTCAGATGACGAGTTCGCTGAGGATGTCCTCTCGGATGCCGATGATGAGCGTCCGGGCACCGCAAGCGGCGAGGGATCATTCTCCTTGGAGAACATGATACGGCCGCCTACGGGGCAGAGGACAGGGGTGCGACGTCTTACAGGCGGCAGGCCAAGGGACGTGGAGCGATTCCGGCTCGAACAGCGAGCCGCTGCCACCCAACCACTACCGAAGCTGCCCTCGGGGACATCACATTTCGCGCCCAAGACGCAAACCCAGCAGTCACCTCCAGGAGACATGCTTTAGGATGTCCGCAACCTAATCACTCACTCACGCTCACCCACGTTTCCCTCATTCCCTTCGTCTCTCATCCTCACAGGATAGAGGTTCTACAGGCCACTGGTAATTGCGTTGGTATTGTATATTGGGCTGTCTGGTTTTATTCTTTGCATTTTCTATTCTGATTTTACCGAAGCGGGTCGTTTATATTTCGAAAGACGGAGTGCTACGGTGTCGTTTCGAGGTTTTATATAGCCACGTTTTTCTACTTGAAGTCTTCGTTCCCTTAGAGCAATACCAAAAGGGGGGCATTCTGCTCCAGGACATACTGTCGACCTTACGCGCGAACCTGTGTTATGTGGTGCTGGAGACCAGTAGCAGTCGAGCTGGGGGGCTCCGGCTACGTCTAATGGGGAAGTAATTATCACTCGGGGGGATTAGTGCTCAAATGCAGGGCATACCTCAGTCGTAGATCGAGAACATATCACGATGACAACCCTCTCTGGGCCACTTCAACCAGCATTAGTAAAAAATAAATTTCAGATTCAGATAGAAAGAAGCGCTGTTGCTCAATTGCGTGAGACGAACCCATGATGTAGAGAAAGACCAACCCCAAAATCCGAATCGGAACCAATAACGCCTCCAGGCATGTCTCGCGTTCTCCCCTATCGTTTGGATCGAGGATGACGACCCCGGGCGAGAACACCACTAGGTTTCATGAATAGTGGCAGGCGTTCTCTAGTATCTATGCCTGGTGGAGTAGTCTGGAGAGAACTCGGGCGGTTAGCGACCATCAACTTACACGCAGTGGGGGGCAGAGACATAAAGACGAGAGGCGACGGTAAAAGTCAAACACACCTTTGGGACTGACAACCAGACCGCGGCCCTTCTTGGCGCCGCGGTAGATGGTCTCGATGATGTCGATGAGCTCCTGTTTATCCTCGAGGACCCAGTTGAGCTTGTTGTTGTTGCCGGTGCCGAAGTCGCAGAGCATGTGCTTGTTGCGCCAGAAGAAGAGGATGGTACAGGGGTCGTAGAGCTCGTACATGCCGTTAAAGTCGGGGACCTGGTCGATGTCGCACATGTAGATGACAGCGAAGTTGCGGACGAGCTCGGATATCTTGTAGAGGACCTGGAAGGACAAGGAAGAAACGGCTGGAGTCAGTACATCTGTCGGCACATGGAGACCGGGGGGAGACGGGGGGTTGAATGCGACATACCTCTCCCATCCTCATGCAGTCGGGATCGGAGTCCCGACCGAAAAGGATGACGACGAGACGCTCCTCTTCACTAAGGATGGCCTGGTCGACATGCCAGCCGCTACGCAAATGGGGAAGAAACACGGAACCCATGACTGCTAGATGATTCACTGGCTTGTGTGTGAGGATTGCAATAATAGAGAGTGTTGTCAAAAGGTAGCTCAGATCAGGTCGGAGGTCGGTCTCAGGCAGGCTGCCATGGAAGGTGGGGCAAAATAGACATGGAGGATTGACGGTGTACTAGGGTACCGTGACGGTGCATGTGGAATGCTCCAGTAACCTCGAGTTTTATTATGTCATGACCGAAGCTTTTTACCCTAGCCACTCGTGGCGCTCTTCAGCCTCGGTGGTCCAAGCTTAAGCTGGCGAAGTCTCAATTATTTTACCGAATATCTACCGCTGACCCACTGCACTAACGCTACATCATCCCGTGTGGACACTGCCACGGAAATTGAGAAGTGAACACCTGGTACCAACTCGTGTTGCGACCATCACCTTAATCTCGCCAGCCAGAGCTCGCAGTGAAGCCACCTTTTAACTTCCAACACTTACTCTCAAACAACACTCAACAGCAGCGCTCCCTTCCCAAAACGGAGCCCTGGTAACGATTTCGTACTCGTTGTTCCCTTTGTTCTGTGACAAAGCTCACTCACCTTATATCTGCGCTCAGCGACATCTCTCTTCTCTCTCCCCCGTCTAAATTTCAACTCCGACTGGTACCACATCCGTGACGTCCAACCGTCCGTCGACACTAGCCATGTCGATGCCAATGCCCGGCCCCGGCGGCCCCGGGGGCCCCGGTGGCCCTCAAATGCCTACCCCCGAGCAAATTCAGATGATGCAGCGCCAACTCGCCGCCGAAGCTCAGAAGGCTGGCATGACGGTCCCCCAGTTCGTCGAACAACTAAAGAAACAGGCTCTCGAGCAGCAGATGCGTATGCAGCAGCAGGGCGGCGCCCAACAGCCTGGGCAGCCCGGACAGCCTCAGCAGCGTCCCGGAGGCCCTAGGGGTCCGGGCGGCCCTGGACTCCGTCCTGGACAGGCCCAGCCGCAACCCATCACCCCTGGCCCGCCCAAGCCCGCCGCGCTTGCCCTCGCCAAGTTCCTCAAGGGCCAGGACCTGAAGCCGCGAACATGTATCTTGAACGGCGAGCGCAAGGAGATGTTCAAGGGTCAGTTTGGCTTTTAGGATCCTATCGTACCCTTTGTTTGAAAGATAACCAAAAATGATGGAATCCCAGTCACTGACATGCCCCGGGATTCTTTACAGTCAAGCGAGCACTCCGAGCCCTCCAGTCTCCCGCCTACGAAAAAGCCCGCAAGAAGAACCCCATCCTACCCGAAATCAAGGACCGCGCCTCGCTTGAGAACACGTTCAAGCTCCTGCCCATGTCCATGCTTGCCCTGCGCGTTGTCAAGATCGACCCGCACGAAGGCCACAACCACGGCAAGAAGACTAAGCGCGTCAAGGGCCTCTGGACCGTCAAGATCGAGCCCCAGCAGGACGCGCAGGAGGAAATGTACTACGCCTGGCTCTGGGAGGGCGCCCAGATCAAGCGCCAGCTCTATGCCGCGCTGGCCTTCGTGCTCATCTTCGCGGTCGTGCTGTATCCGCTGTGGCCGCTGAAGCTGCGCCAGGGCGTCTACTATCTCAGTTGGGGCTTCCTCGGCCTGCTCGGCCTGTTCTTCCTCATGGCCATCTTCCGCGTCATCCTCTTCGTTGTGACCTATTTCCTCGTTTCTCCCGGCTTGTGGTTGTATCCCAATCTGTGGGAGGACGTCTCCTTCATGGACAGCTTCCGTCCTGTGTGGGCGTGGCATGAGGTGAGTTTTATAGTTGGAGAGCGCACCCCGATATGATTGCATGTGTGTGTAACCCGGAGATATCCCCGCCACTAACATTTCACAACAGACCGAGCCGAAGAAGAAGAAGAAGAAGACGAAGAAGGCCGCCGGCGGATCCGGCCTCGCCAACGCCGAAGCTCAAAAGCACATGCAAGCCGCGACGGGCCACGCACCTCCCGCCACGGCTACCACGACGGCCACAGATACTCAGATCACCACCGAGCCCCGGCAGCGTTCTTACGTGGCGCCCAAGGTGGAAGAGTTGGCTGATGACGAATAAAAGAAAGCGTGTATTTTGTCTCTCTCCCATTGCACAGTCAGAAATGAAGAGAGAAGAAGGGAGATATGTGGCAAAACAGCGGGAGCCCCATGTCCGTTTCGGGCCGGGTAACCTGCCCGCAATGATTCTTAATCTTGCGTGCGAAACTCTGGAAAAAGGGGCCTGCGCTGGGATCGGAATTAGAGGGGCCGTTGGAACACGTGCTTGTGCATGTGGTTGGGCGTTGGGGAAAGGGGGCGATGATTTTTGTTCTTGCGTCCCTGAACTGTAATTCTACTACATTTCCTTATTCTCTGCCGCGGACAGATGCTAAATGAGAAAGGTGGAGAAAGACAAGATAGCAACTGGCTTACATTGAGTAAACTTGACCGACGCCTATGGCACCTGCTGCGCTACGCCCGCCCGAGGAGCTTTGCGGAGGGATGTGAGGGGACAATGTGAAGCTCAAGACGCATGCTCTCCAACATTATGTTTCTCGTCACACATTGGGTATTATGTATGCATTGCCACATCCGACCTCGTTCCCCCGGCTCATGCTTCTTTGTGTACACAATCGATATGGATCGGCTCGCCGAGTCGGAAAGATACGGCCTGCCGCAGTCGGGAGATGGATGCTTTTTATCTATACCGGGGGATTCAACCCTGTTGCTAACCGCGGCGAGGCAGTGAGCCGTATTCACTTTCCCTTTCCCCCCCTCTGGTGCCGTTCTGTGGATGCGCATCGAATATACTGATACCTGCCCTGTCGCGATCCCACTAGGTTGTGAAGGGTACAAGGGGGCCTGTTGCGTCCCGCCTGTGGTCCATGGGTATTGGGTATCCGAAAGGAGGAAAGCTCTGACGGGCCAGAGGAAAGGGTGAAGCCGAACGCTTGGAGGATGTTCTTATGAGGTAACCGATTTTACGCGGTAGCATTCGGATTCGAACGGTGACAAAATAGCGTCGCGTGCGGGAGATAGGCGTGAAAAAAGAGGGAAATAGTATATAAAACGACTCGGCCCATGTCCGCCCCCACACCTCCCGGAAGAGGGGGGTTCCACGAATGCGGAAAGGGCTGTAGTTGCAGGCAATGATGAAGGAAAGGGGAGCCGAACCCGGCAGCCCGTAGTGGCGGTGTGATATGGCCAGGGCTAAGGCCGCATTTCCCTGGTGGCGGTTTAGGTGGGCTGGGAAGGGAGATGGTTGGTGGCGTGTCAGGGTGCACGAGGGTTGACATGCGGACAGTGGGTGACCCTTTTTTTTGTTGGGGGGGGGCATGAGGAAAAGAAAAAGGG